>CM029941.1:53681799-53844299 GCA_017639245.1 Myiopsitta monachus | reverse complement strand
CACTTTGCCCTTCCAGGCTTCAAAACCTAGCAAGAAGACTGATGATGCATTACACTTGCCTTCCCAGAAGGAGCTTCACCCTCCTTTCCAAACCCTCAGCTCATTGCATGCTGTCCTCCACAAATGTATGTCCCCCAAAGGTGTGTCCTAAAACCCACATGACCAATGTTTCTTGGTGCTGGGGGACCCCCTAAAGACTCCTCAGGATAAAAGCCTCGTGACAGACCAAACCTGGCCCTGACAGGCATGACCTCTGTGAGGCAGCAAAGCATTTCTGCGGTGAAATCCATTGCTGATAGCAATGATAGGTCTTTGAGGGTCCTGAAGCAGGCTTTGGGTGTGGACTGGAGCCCTTTGTCAGGACTGTGGGACACTGGGAATATTTGGATATTATGTGGAGCAAATGAGGTACTTGAAGCATAGTTAGAGTGAGTTAGGTAGTTGGGGGGGGAAGTCTTACGGTGACCTGAAGCAGCCTGTGGGGGTCTTTTAGTGAACTTGCACAAAGTTTAGGAGGACCATGGATGCTGGGAAAGGACTCAGGGGTGGAAAGATCTTATGAGCCTGTGAAACTGTTTGGTTTGGAGAGGTTGATTTTTTTTGTTTGTTTGTTTTGGGGGTTTTCATTTGTTTTAATGTTGTGGGTTTGTTGGTGTTCTGTTGTTCATTTTTTTTTTCTGTTTTGTTGTTTGGCTTGGTTTGGTTTGGTTTGGTTTTTTTTTTCCCCAGCACTGAACTTGGCTGTAGGGTCCTGGCAGCACTTTGGCAGGCTTTGGGGAAACCTGCAACATGATTTGGGGGCTGGAAAACACCTCTGGAGAACCTGAAAGAGGCTTTGGGGTATTTGGGGGCTCTAGTGTAGGTTTGGAGATCTTTGGAGACTATTGGTCTGGGTTTGAGGGACTTCAGCAGCCCTGGTCATGAGTAGGGGAGGGGGTGGGGGTGGGGGGGAGAGGAAGTCAACTGAAAGTATTTTGGTATTTTGGATTTATGGGGAACACTTTGGGGGTTTTGGGCATGGGGCAGATTTGGAGCCTTTAGGGTCACTGGGAGAGTGTGGAGCTTTCAGCATTTTTAGATTTTCAGCAAATGTCTGGATTCCTGTGGTAGAGTTTTGGGGAGGTTTCGGAGAGTCTTGAAGTAGGACAAGGTTTGCTTGGGAGCTTGGGGCAAATTTTGTGCTCTTTGAGAAGAACTGGGCAAGGTACAGAGTCTCTTGGAGTCAGCAAGAACTACAGCAGGTTTGAGGATATTGGGGGTTTGGTGGGAGCTTTGTGATAGTGTTTGGATCCTTTGATGCGGCCTGAGAGAGGTCATGTAAGCTTGGAAGCAGGGCTCAGGTTGTTTGGGGCCACTTGAGTCATTTCAGGTGGGTCTTTGGGGGCACTTGAATCTGAAATGTTTTGCTGGCCGAAGAGCAAGGTTTCAGAGCATGTGGGAGAAGTCTCTGGGGACCTGGAAGCAGAGTTTGGGGACTGCAGGGGCCCTAATACAAATTCGAGGTTGGTTGGTAGCTCCTGGGAAGCACTCGTGACTGTTTAGTGGCCCAGAAGAAAGGTTTGTATGGTCTTCATGGGAGGAGGGCTTTCAGGGGCTTAGAAACAGGGTCTTGAATTTTTGGGGCCTGTGAGGCAGGTTTGTGGCACCATAGGGGTACTAGTGTAAGAACTGCAGGTATGAGGCATGACATTCTCTGAGGAGATTTCAAAGGTATTTGAGGGCCCTGAAATGGGTCTTGGGAGTGTACTGTGACTGGAATGGAGAATACCAGGGATACTCAAGTAGAATGTCAGGGTAAAGGGAGGCACCTGGAGCTGGTTTAGAGCATTTTGGGATGCTAGCATGGGCATGGGGGTGTTTGGGTACACTCAGACAGGGTGCAGATCATTGAGGAGAGCAAAGAATTGAGTAAGGCTGGGGGCTCAAGCAGGGTTGGGGTGTTTCGGGCTCTGGGGAAACTTAGAAACATAGAATCACAGAACAGTTAGGGTTGGAAAGGAACCTTAGGTCATCTAGTTCCAACCCCCTGCCACGGGCAGGGATGTCCCACACTAGACCATGTTGCCCAAGGCCCTGTCCAACCTGGCCTTGAACACAGACAGGGATGGAGTATTTACCACTTATTTGGGCAACCTGTTCCAGGGCCTCACCACCCTCACAGTGATCAATTTATTCCTTATATCCAACCTAAATCTTCAATGTTTAAATTTAAACCCATTACCCTTTTTCTGATTGTTACAGTCCCTGATGAAGAGTCCCTTTCTGCTACTCTTGCAGACCCCCTTCAGATACTGCCTGAGGTCTCCACGCAGCCTTCTCTTCTCCAGGCTGAACAGCCCCAACTTTCACAGCTCAGCCCACTTACCATCCTTGTGACCCTCCTCTGGCCTTGCTCCAGCAGCTTCATGTCCTTTGTAGGTTAAGGATGACAGAACTCCACACAATACTCCAAGTGAGGTCTCAACAACAGTAGGATAGCCTTTGACTTTCAGGGTCTATGGACTTAGGCAGGGATTCATGACCTTGAATCAGAGCCTTTGGGGGCTACAAGCAGAGCTTTGCGTCTCTGTGGCCTGGGGCTGGTTTGTTTTTTTGGGGGGAACAATTGGGCTAGCTGGGCATGTTCAGGGACCACCCAATACCCTGAAGCAGCAGTGAGGGTCGCTTTAAGTTGAAAGTGCTGGAATAACTGCCCGTGGAAGTGTTCAAAAAACATACAGGTGCAGCCCTCAGTGCCACGGTTTAGTGGTGGCCTCGGCAGTGCGGGGTTAATGGTTGGACTTGATGACCTTTTCCAACGCAGGTGCTTCTATGATTCTATGACAGTAAGAGCAGCTACAGCTGGCTCTATGCTAGGGGCAGACTCTCCGGGATGGCTTTGTTGCTCCTCCGCTGCAAACGCTGCGCCGGCAGGAGGCATACGTCACAGCCCCCGCGGCAGCAGACACCGCTTCCACCTCCTTCGCCAGAAAGCAGGTGGCGGCAGCGGCGTGGCGACGTTACGCGCTGCCGTCACTGCCTGCTAAAGGCGATACACGGTGAGCGGCTGTCCCGCCATGCCATCGAGGTAGCGGACGTAGGACTGCCGCGCGAGCTGGCAGGGCGCTGCGAATGTGCACTGCTCTGTCCGAACGCAGTACCGAGGTGGCTGCAATGAGGAGAGGTGCCCGTAAATGTGTCTGTCCCCGCAGTAATGCAGTGGCTGTGCGGCAAGCAGAGCCAATAAGCACAGCTTGTGCCGAGGGCTGAGGACACGACAGGCCTGACCGCCTGGCGCTGCCCACAGTACAGCGGTGGCTGCAAGGGGGAGCCGTGCGCACGCTCACAGCTCTTCCCGCAGTACCGCGGTGGCTTCAAGGGGGAGCAGTGAACACTCACCCGGGATCACCAGCAGTGCCGCGGAGGCTGCAGGGAGGAGCAGTGTGTCCATCTACGGCTCTGCCCGCAGTATCACGGTGGACACAAGGGGGAGAACTGCTTACGTGTACGGCTTTGCTCACAGTACCACAGCGGCTGCAAGGGGGAGCAGTACACACGCATACGGTTCTGCCCGCAGTACGGCGGTGGCTGCAAGGGGAAGCAGTGCGCACGCACGGGGCCTTACCCGCAGTACCGCGACGTCTGCAAGGGGCAGCAGTGTGTCTATCTACGGTTCTGCCCGAAGTACCGCGGTGGCTGCAAGGGGGCAGCAGTGTGTCTATCTACGGCTCTGCCTGCAGTATCGTGGTGGACGCAAGGGGGAGCACTGCTTCTGGGTACGGCTTTGCTCGCAGTACCACAGCGGCTGCAAGGGAGCAGTACGCGCATGTGAGGTTCTGCCGGCAGTACAACGGTGGCTGCAAGGGGGAGCAGTGCGCATGTGTACGACTCTGCCTGCAGTACCGCGATGGCTGCAACCGGGAGAAGTGAGGATGAGAACGGCTCTGCCCTCTTTGATGTGATGGCTGCAAGGGGGAGCAGTGAACACCCGACTGGCTCTGCCTGCAGTAGCTCGGTAGCTGCAAGGGGGAGTAGAGCGGGCAAATACGCTACTGCCCGCAGGACCGCTGTGGCTGCTAGTGGGACCAGTGCGCCTATCTACAGCTGTGCCTGCAGTATCGCGGTGGACGCAAGGCGGAGCAGTGTGCACGCTCCCGGCTTTACCCGCAGTACCGCGTCGCCTGCAAGGGGGCAGCAGTGTGTCTGTCTACGGATCTGCCGCAGTACCGCGTCGGCTGCAAGGGGGCAGCAGTGTGTCTGTCTACGGTTCTGCCGCAGTACCGCCTCGGCTGCAAGGGGGCAGCAGTGTGTCTGTCTACCGGACTTCCGCAGTACCGCGTCGGCTGCAAGTGGGCAACAGTGTGCCAGTCTACTTTTATGCCGCAGTACCGCGTCGGCTGCAAGGGGGCAGCAGTGTGCCTGTCTACGGTTATGCCGCAGTACCGCGTCGGCTGCAAGGGGGCAGCAGTGTGCAGGTCTACGGTTATGCCGCAGTACCGCGTCGGCTGCAAGGGGGCAGCAGTGTGCCTGTCTACGGCTATGCCGCAGTACCGCTTCGGCTGCATGAGAGCAGCAGTGTGTCTGTCCACGGCTATGCCTGCAACGCCGCATCGGCTGCAAGGGGGCAGCAGTGTGCCTGTCTACGGTTATGCCGCAGTACCGCGTCGGCTGCAAGGGGCAGCAGTATACCTATCTACGGTTTTTTCCGCAGTACCGCGTCAGCTGCAAGGGGGCAGCAGTGTGTCTGTCCATGGCAGTGCCCGCAATGCCGCGTTAGTTGCAAGGGGGCAGCAGTGCGTCTGTCTACAGGTCTGACTTATTACCGCGTCGGCTGCAAGGGGGCAGCAGTGTGTGTCTACCGGACTGCCGCAGTACCACGTCGGCTGCAAGGGGGCAGCAGTGTGTCTGTCCACGGCTATGCCTGCAACGCCGCATCGGCTGCAAGGGGGCAGCAGTGTGCCTGTCTACGGTTATGCCGCAGTACCGCGTCGGCTGCAAGGGGCAGCAGTATACCTATCTACGGTTTTTTCCGCAGTACCGCGTCAGCTGCAAGGGGGCAGCAGTGTGTCTGTCCATGGCAGTGCCCGCAATGCCGCGTTAGTTGCAAGGGGGCAGCAGTGCGTCTGTCTACAGGTCTGACTTATTACCGCGTCGGCTGCAAGGGGGCAGCAGTGTGTGTCTACCGGACTGCCGCAGTACCACGTCGGCTGCAAGGGGGCAGCAGTGTGTCTGTCCACGGCTATGCCTGCAACGCCGCATCGGCTGCAAGGGGGCAGCAGTGTGCCTGTCTACGGTTATGCCGCAGTACCGCGTCGGCTGCAAGGGGCAGCAGTATACCTATCTACGGTTTTTTCCGCAGTACCGCGTCAGCTGCAAGGGGGCAGCAGTGTGTCTGTCCATGGCAGTGCCCGCAATGCCGCGTTAGTTGCAAGGGGGCAGCAGTGCGTCTGTCTACAGGTCTGACTTATTACCGCGTCGGCTGCAAGGGGGCAGCAGTGCGTCTGTCTACGGGTCTGACGCATTACCGCGTCGGCTGTAAGGGGGCAGCAGTGTGCCAGTCTACGGTTCTGCCGCAGTACCACGTCGGCTGCAAGGGGGCAGCAGTGTGCCTGTCTTCGTTTATGCCGCAGTACTGCGTCAGCTGCAAGGGGGCAGCAGTGTGTCTGTCTACCGGACTTCCGCAGTACCACGTCGGCTGCAAGGGGGCAGCAGTGTGCCAGTCTACGGCTATGCCTGCAACGCCGCATCGGCTGCAAGGGGGCAGCAGTGTGCCTGTCTACGGGTCTGCCGCAGTACCGCGTCGGCTGCAAGGGGGCAGCAGTGTGTCTGTCCTCGGTTCTGCCGCAGTACGGCGTCGGCTGCAAGGGGGCAGCAGTGTGCCAGTCTACGGCTGAGCCTGCAACGCCGCATCGGCTGCAAGTGGGCAGCAGTGTGCCTGTCTACTTTTCTGACCGCAGTACCGCGTCGGCTGCAAGGGGGCAGCAGTATGCCTATCTACGGTTCTTTCCGCAGTACCGCGTCGGCTGTAAGGGGGCAGCAGTGTGTCTGTCTACGGTTCTGCCCGCAGTACCGCGTCGGCTGCAAGGGGGCAGCAGTGTGTCTGTCTACCGGACTGCCGCAGTACCGTGTCGGCTGCAAGGGGTCAGCAATGTGTCTATTTACGGCTGTGCCCGCAGTACCGCGTCGGCTGCAAGGGGGCAGCTGTGTGTCTATCTACAGTTCTGCCCGCAGTACCGCGTCGGCTGCAAGTGGGCAGCAGTGTGTCTATCTACCGGACTGCCGCAGTACCGCGTCGGCTGCAAGGGGGCAGCAGTGTGCCAGTCTATGGCTATGCCTGCAACGCCGCATCGGCTGCAAGGGGGCAGCAGTGTGTCTATCTACGGTTCTGCCCGCAGTACCGAGTCGGCTGCAAGGGGGCAGCAGTGTGCAGGTCTACGGTTATGCCGCAGTACCACGTCGGCTGCAAGGGGGCAGCAGTGTGTCTGGCCACCTGTATGCCTGCAACGCCGCATCGGCTGCAAGGGGGCAGCAGTGTGCCTGTCTACGGTTATGCCGCAGTACCGCGTCGGCTGCAAGGGGGCAGCAGTGTGTGCCTACCGGACTGCCGCAGTACCGCGTCGGCTGCAAGGGGGCAGCAGTGTGCCTGTCTACGGTTATGCCGCAGTACCGCGTCGGCTGCAAGGGGGCAGCAGTGTGTGCCTACCGGACTGCCGCAGTACCACGTCGGCTGCAAGGGGGCAGCAGTGTGTCTGTCCACGGCTATGCCTGCAACGCCGCATCGGCTGCAAGGGGGCAGCAGTGTGCCTGTCTACGGTTATGCCGCAGTACCGCGTCGGCTGCAAGGGGCAGCAGTATACCTATCTACGGTTTTTTCCGCAGTACCGCGTCAGCTGCAAGGGGGCAGCAGTGTGTCTGTCCATGGCAGTGCCCGCAATGCCGCGTTAGTTGCAAGGGGGCAGCAGTGCGTCTGTCTACAGGTCTGACTTATTACCGCGTCGGCTGCAAGGGGGCAGCAGTGCGTCTGTCTACGGGTCTGACGCATTACCGCGTCGGCTGTAAGGGGGCAGCAGTGTGCCAGTCTACGGTTCTGCCGCAGTACCACGTCGGCTGCAAGGGGGCAGCAGTGTGCCTGTCTTCGTTTATGCCGCAGTACTGCGTCAGCTGCAAGGGGGCAGCAGTGTGTCTGTCTACGGGTCTGCCGCAGTACCGCGTCGGCTGCAAGGGGGCAGCAGTGTGTCTGTCTACCGGACTTCCGCAGTACCGCGTCGGCTGCAAGGGGGCAGCAGTGTGCCAGTCTACGGCTATGCCTGCAACGCCGCATCGGCTGCAAGGGGGCAGCAGTGTGCCTGTCTAGGGTTATGCCGCAGTACCGCGGCGGCTGCAAGGGGGCAGCAGTGTGTCTATCTACGGTTCTGCCCGCAGTACCGCGTCGGCTGCAAGGGGGCAGCAGTGTGCCAGTCTACGGCTGTGCCTGCAACGCCGCATCGGCTGCAAGGGGGCAGCAGTGCGCCTGTCTACGGTTATGCCGCAGTACCGCGTCGGCTGCAAGGGGGCAGCAGTGTGTCTGTCTACTGTTCTTCCCGCAGTACCGCGGCGGCTGCAAGGGGGCAGCAGTGAGTCTGTCTACTGTTCTGCTGCAGTACCGCTTCGGCTGCAAGGGGGCAGCAGTGAGTCTGTCCACGGCAGTGGCCGCAATGCCGCCTTAGCTGCAAGGGGGCAGCAGTGTGCTTGTCTACGGTTATGCCGCAGTACCGCGTCGGCTGCAAGGGGGCAGCAGTGTGCCAGTCTACGGCTATGCCTGCAACGCCGCATCGGCTGCAAGGGGGCAGCAGTGTGCCAGTCTACGGCTATGCCTGCAACGCCGCATCGGCTGCAAGGGGGCAGCAGTGTGCCTGTCTATGGTTATGCCGCAGTACGGCGTCGGCTGCAAGGGGGCAGCAGTGTGCCTGTCTACCGGACTTCCGCAGTACCGCGTCTGCTGCAAGGGGGCAGCAGTGTGTCTATCTACAGTTCTGCCCGCAGTACCGCGTCGGCTGCAAGGGGGCAGCAGTGTGCCTGTCTACGGTTATGCCGCAGTACCGCGTCGGCTGCAAGGGGGCAGCAGTGTGTCTATCTACGGTTCTGCTCGCAGTACCGCGTCGGCTGCAAGGGGGCAGCAGTGTGTTAGTCTACGCGTCTGCCGTAGTACCGCGTCGCCTGCAAGGGGGCAGCAGCGTGTCTGTCTACGGTTCTGCCCGCAGTACGGCGTCGGCTGCAAGGGGGCAGCAGTGTGTCTATCTACCGGACTGCCGCAGTACCGCGTCGGCTGCAAGGGGGCAGCAGTGTGCCAGTCTACGGCTATGCCTGCAACGCCGCATCGGCTGCAAGGGGGCAGCAGTGTGCCTGTCTACGGTTATGCCGCAGTACCGCGGCGGCTGCAAGGGGGCAGCAGTGTGTCTGTCTACTGTTCTGCCGCAGTACCGCTTCGGCTGCAAGGGGGCAGCAGTGAGTCTGTCCACG
Organism: Myiopsitta monachus; assembly: GCA_017639245.1. Lineage (NCBI taxonomy): Eukaryota > Metazoa > Chordata > Aves > Psittaciformes > Psittacidae > Myiopsitta > Myiopsitta monachus. The sequence goes on along the minus strand of CM029941.1, from coordinate 53,835,821 downwards.
GCAGTGGCCGCAATGCCGCCTTAGCTGCAAGGGGGCAGCAGTGTGTCTATCTACGGTTCTGCTCGCAGTACCGCGTCGGCTGCAAGGGGGCAGCAGTGTGTTAGTCTACGGTTATGCCGCAGTACGGCGTCGGCTGCAAGGGGGCAGCAGTGTGTCTATCTACGGTTCTGCTCGCAGTACCGCGTCGGCTGCAAGGGGGCAGCAGTGTGTTAGTCTACGGTTATGCCGCAGTACGGCGTCGGCTGCAAGGGGGCAGCAGTGTGTCTGTCCATGGCAGTGCCCGCAATGCCGCGTTAGTTGCAAGGGGGCAGCAGTGTGTCTATCTACCGGACTGCCGCAGTACCGCGTCGGCTGCAAGGGGGCAGCAGAGTATCTATCTACGGTTCTGCCCGCAGTACCGCGGCGGCTGCAAGGGGGCAGCAGTGTGTCTGTCTACTGTTCTTCCCGCAGTACCGCGGCGGCTGCAAGGGGGCAGCAGTGTGTCTGTCTACTGTTCTGCCGCAGTACCGCTTCGGCTGCAAGGGGGCAGCAGTGAGTCTGTCCACGGCAGTGGCCGCAATGCCGCCTTAGCTGCAAGGGGGCAGCAGTGTGTCTGTCTACGGCTATGCCTGCAACGCCGCGTCGGCTGCAAGGGGGTAGCAGTGTGTCTGTCCACGGCTATGCCTGCAACGCCGCGTCGGCTGCAAGGGGGCAGCAGTGTTCTCGTCTACGGTTATGCCGCAGTACCGCATCGGGTGCAAGGGGGCAGCAGTGTGTCTGTCTACGGTTGTGCCGCAGTACCGCGTCGGCGGAAAGGGGGCAAGAGTGTGCCAGTCTACGGCTATGCCTGCAACGCCGCTTCGGCTGCAAGGGGGCAGCAGTGTGCCAGTCAACGGCTATGCCTGCAACGCCGCATCGGCTGCAAGGGGGCAGCAGTGTGCCTGTCTACCGGACTTCCGCAGTACCGCGTCGGCTGCAAGGGGGCAGCAGTGTGTCTATCTACAGTTCTGCCCGCAGTACCGCGTCGGCTGCAAGGGGGCAGCAGTGTGCCTGTCTACGGTTATGCCGCAGTACGGCGTCGGCTGCAAGGGGGCAGCAGTGTGTCTATCTACGGTTCTGCTCGCAGTACCACGTCGGCTGCAAGGGGGCAGCAGTGTGTTAGTCTACGCGTCCGCCGTAGGACCGCGTCGCCTGCAAGGGGGCAGCAGTGTGTCTATCTACGGATCTGCCGCAGTACCGCGTCGGCTGCAAGGGGGCAGCAATGTGTCTGTCTACGGTTCTGCCGCAGTACCGCCTCGGCTGCAAGGGGGCAGCAGTGTGTCTGTCTACGGTTCTTTCCGCAGTACCGCGTCGGCTGCAAGTGGGCAACAGTGTGCCAGTCTACTTTTATGCCGCAGTACCGCGTTGGCTGCAAGGGGGCAGCAGTGTGCCTGTCTACGGTTCTGCCGCAGTACCGCTTCGGCTACATGAGGGCAGCAGTGTGTCTGTCCACGGCTATGCCTGCAACGCCGCATCGGCTGCAAGGGGGCAGCAGTGTGCCTGTCTACGGTTATGCCGCAGTACCGCGTCGGCTGCAAGGGGCAGCAGTATACCTACCTACGGTTTTTTCCGCAGTACCGCGTCAGCTGCAAGGGGGCAGCAGTGTGTCTGTCCATGGCAGTGCCCGCAATGCCGCGTTAGTTGCAAGGGGGCAGCAGTGCGTCTGTCTACAGGTCTGACTTATTACCGCGTCGGCTGCAAGGGGGCAGCAGTGCGTCTGTCTACGGGTCTGACGCATTACCGCGTCGGCTGTAAGGGGGCAGCAGTGTGCCAGTCTTCGGTTCTGCCGCAGTACCACGTCGGCTGCAAGGGGGCAGCAGTGTGCCTGTCTTCGTTTATGCCGCAGTACTGCGTCAGCTGCAAGGGGGCAGCAGTGTGTCTGTCTACCGGACTTCCGCAGTACCACGTCGGCTGCAAGGGGGCAGCAGTGTGCCAGTCTACGGCTATGCCTGCAACGCCGCATCGGCTGCAAGGGGGCAGCAGTGTGCCTGTATACGGGTCTGCCGCAGTACCGCGTCGGCTGCAAGGGGGCAGCAGTGTGTCTGTCCTCGGTTCTGCCGCAGTACGGCGTCGGCTGCAAGGGGGCAGCAGTGTGCCAGTCTACGGCTGAGCCTGCAACGCCGCATCGGCTGCAAGTGGGCAGCAGTGTGCCTGTCTACTTTTCTGACCGCAGTACCGCGTCGGCTGCAAGGGGGCAGCAGTATGCCTATCTACGGTTCTTTCCGCAGTACCGCGTCGGCTGTAAGGGGGCAGCAGTGTGTCTGTCTACGGTTCTGCCCGCAGTACCGCGTCGGCTGCAAGGGGGCAGCAGTGTGTCTGTCTACCGGACTGCCGCAGTACCGTGTCGGCTGCAAGGGGTCAGCAATGTGTCTATTTACGGCTGTGCCCGCAGTACCGCGTCGGCTGCAAGGGGGCAGCTGTGTGTCTATCTACAGTTCTGCCCGCAGTACCGCGTCGGCTGCAAGTGGGCAGCAGTGTGTCTATCTACCGGACTGCCGCAGTACCGCGTCGGCTGCAAGGGGGCAGCAGTGTGCCAGTCTATGGCTATGCCTGCAACGCCGCATCGGCTGCAAGGGGGCAGCAGTGTGTCTATCTACGGTTCTGCCCGCAGTACCGAGTCGGCTGCAAGGGGGCAGCAGTGTGCAGGTCTACGGTTATGCCGCAGTACCACGTCGGCTGCAAGGGGGCAGCAGTGTGTCTGTCCACCTGTATGCCTGCAACGCCGCATCGGCTGCAAGGGGGCAGCAGTGTGCCTGTCTACGGTTATGCCGCAGTACCGCGTCGGCTGCAAGGGGGCAGCAGTGTGTGTCTACCGGACTGCCGCAGTACCACGTCGGCTGCAAGGGGGCAGCAGTGTGTCTGTCCACGGCTATGCCTGCAACGCCGCATCGGCTGCAAGGGGGCAGCAGTGTGTCTGTCTACGGATCTGCCCGCAGTACCGCGTCGGCTGCAAGGGGGCAGCAGTGTGTCTGTCTTCGATTCTGCCCGCAGTACCGCGTCGGCTGCAAGGGGGCAGCAGTGTGTCTATTTACGGCTGGTCCCGCAGTACCGCGTCGGCTGCAAGGGGGCAGCAGTGTGCCAGTCTACGGCAATGCCTGCAATGCCGCATCGGCTGCAAGGGGGCAGCAGTGTGCCTGTCTACGGTTATGCCGCAGTACCGCATCGGGTGCAAGGGGGCAGCAGTGTGTCTGTCTACCGGACTTCCGCAGTACCGCGTCGGCTGCAAGGGGGCAAGAGTGTGCCAGTCTACGGCTATGCCTGCAACGCCGCATCGGCTGCAAGGGGGCAGCAGTGTGCCTGTCTATGGTTATGCCGCAGTACGGCGTCGGCTGCAAGGGGGCAGCAGTGTGCCTGTCTACCGGACTTCCGCAGTACCGCGTCTGCTGCAAGGGGGCAGCAGTGTGTCTATCTACAGTTCTGCCCGCAGTACCGCGTCGGCTGCAAGGGGGCAGCAGTGTGCCTGTCTACGGTTATGCCGCAGTACCGCGTCGGCTGCAAGGGGGCAGCAGTGTGTCTATCTACGGTTCTGCTCGCAGTACCGCGTCGGCTGCAAGGGGGCAGCAGTGTGTTAGTCTACGCGTCTGCCGTAGTACCGCGTCGCCTGCAAGGGGGCAGCAGCGTGTCTGTCTACGGTTCTGCCCGCAGTACGGAGTCGGCTGCAAGGGGGCAGCAGTGTGTCTATCTACCGGACTGCCGCAGTACCGCGTCGGCTGCAAGGGGGCAGCAGTGTGCCAGTCTACGGCTATGCCTGCAACGCCGCATCGGCTGCAAGGGGGCAGCAGTGTGCCTGTCTACGGTTATGCCGCAGTACCGCGGCGGCTGCAAGGGGGCAGCAGTGTGTCTGTCTACTGTTCTGCCGCAGTACCGCTTCGGCTGCAAGGGGGCAGCAGTGAGTCTGTCCACGGCAGTGGCCGCAATGCCGCCTTAGCTGCAAGGGGGCAGCAGTGTGTCTATCTACAGTTCTGCTCGCAGTACCGCGTCGGCTGCAAGGGGGCAGCAGTGTGTTAGTCTACGGTTATGCCGCAGTACGGCGTCGGCTGCAAGCTGGCAGCAGTGTGTCTGTCCATGGCAGTGCCCGCAATGCCGCGTTAGTTGCAAGGGGGCAGCAGTGTGTCTATCTACCGGACTGCCGCAGTACCGCGTCGGCTGCAAGGGGGCAGCAGAGTATCTATCTACGGTTCTGCCCGCAGTACCGCGGCGGCTGCAAGGGGGCAGCAGTGTGTCTGTCTACTGTTCTTCCCGCAGTACCGCGGCGGCTGCAAGGGGGCAGCAGTGTGTCTGTCTACTGTTCTGCCGCAGTACCGCTTCGGCTGCAAGGGGGCAGCAGTGAGTCTGTCCACGGCAGTGGCCGCAATGCCGCCTTAGCTGCAAGGGGGCAGCAGTGTGTCTGTCTACGGCTATGCCTGCAACGCCGCGTCGGCTGCAAGGGGGTAGCAGTGTGTCTGTCCACGGCTATGCCTGCAACGCCGCGTCGGCTGCAAGGGGGCAGCAGTGTTCTCGTCTACGGTTATGCCGCAGTACCGCATCGGGTGCAAGGGGGCAGCAGTGTGTCTGTCTACGGTTGTGCCGCAGTACCGCGTCGGCGGCAAGGGGGCAAGAGTGTGCCAGTCTACGGCTATGCCTGCAACGCCGCATCGGCTGCAAGGGGGCAGCAGTGTGCCAGTCTACGGCTATGCCGGCAACGCCGCTTCGGCTGCAAGGGGGCAGCAGTGTGCCAGTCAACGGCTATGCCTGCAACGCCGCATCGGCTGCAAGGGGGCAGCAGTGTGCCTGTCTACCGGACTTCCGCAGTACCGCGTCGGCTGCAAGGGGGCAGCAGTGTGTCTATCTACAGTTCTGCCCGCAGTACCGCGTCGGCTGCAAGGGGGCAGCAGTGTGCCTGTCTACGGTTATGCCGCAGTACGGCGTCGGCTGCAAGGGGGCAGCAGTGTGTCTATCTACGGTTCTGCTCGCAGTACCACGTCGGCTGCAAGGGGGCAGCAGTGTGTTAGTCTACGCGTCCGCCGTAGGACCGCGTCGCCTGCAAGGGGGCAGCAGTGTGTCTATCTACGGATCTGCCGCAGTACCGCGTCGGCTGCAAGGGGGCAGCAGTGTGTCTGTCTACGGTTCTGCCGCAGTACCGCTTCGGCTGCAAGGGGGCAGCAGTGAGTCTGTCCACGGCAGTGGCCGCAATGCCGCCTTAGCTGCAAGGGGGCAGCAGTGTGTCTATCTACGGTTCTGCTCGCAGTACCGCGTCGGCTGCAAGGGGGCAGCAGTGTGTTAGTCTACGGTTATGCCGCAGTACGGCGTCGGCTGCAAGGGGGCAGCAGTGTGTCTGTCCATGGCAGTGCCCGCAATGCCGCGTTAGTTGCAAGGGGGCAGCAGTGTGTCTATCTACCGGACTGCCGCAGTACCGCGTCGGCTGCAAGGGGGCAGCAGAGTATCTATCTACGGTTCTGCCCGCAGTACCGCGGCGGCTGCAAGGGGGCAGCAGTGTGTCTGTCTACTGTTCTTCCCGCAGTACCGCGGCGGCTGCAAGGGGGCAGCAGTGTGTCTGTCTACTGTTCTGCCGCAGTACCGCTTCGGCTGCAAGGGGGCAGCAGTGAGTCTGTCCACGGCAGTGGCCGCAATGCCGCCTTAGCTGCAAGGGGGCAGCAGTGTGTCTGTCTACGGCTATGCCTGCAACGCCGCGTCGGCTGCAAGGGGGTAGCAGTGTGTCTGTCCACGGCTATGCCTGCAACGCCGCGTCGGCTGCAAGGGGGCAGCAGTGTTCTCGTCTACGGTTATGCCGCAGTACCGCATCGGGTGCAAGGGGGCAGCAGTGTGTCTGTCTACGGTTGTGCCGCAGTACCGCGTCGGCGGCAAGGGGGCAAGAGTGTGCCAGTCTACGGCTATGCCTGCAACGCCGCATCGGCTGCAAGGGGGCAGCAGTGTGCCAGTCTACGGCTATGCCGGCAACGCCGCTTCGGCTGCAAGGGGGCAGCAGTGTGCCAGTCAACGGCTATGCCTGCAACGCCGCATCGGCTGCAAGGGGGCAGCAGTGTGCCTGTCTACCGGACTTCCGCAGTACCGCGTCGGCTGCAAGGGGGCAGCAGTGTGTCTATCTACAGTTCTGCCCGCAGTACCGCGTCGGCTGCAAGGGGGCAGCAGTGTGCCTGTCTACGGTTATGCCGCAGTACGGTGTCGGCTGCAAGGGGGCAGCAGTGTGTCTATCTACGGTTCTGCTCGCAGTACCACGTCGGCTGCAAGGGGGCAGCAGTGTGTTAGTCTACGCGTCCGCCGTAGGACCGCGTCGCCTGCAAGGGGGCAGCAGTGTGTCTATCTACGGATCTGCCGCAGTACCGCGTCGGCTGCAAGGGGGCAGCAATGTGTCTGTCTACGGTTCTGCCGCAGTACCGCCTCGGCTGCAAGGGGGCAGCAGTGTGTCTGTCTACGGTTCTTTCCGCAGTACCGCGTCGGCTGCAAGTGGGCAACAGTGTGCCAGTCTACTTTTATGCCGCAGTACCGCGTTGGCTGCAAGGGGGCAGCAGTGTGCCTGTCTACGGTTCTGCCGCAGTACCGCTTCGGCTACATGAGGGCAGCAGTGTGTCTGTCCACGGCTATGCCTGCAACGCCGCATCGGCTGCAAGGGGGCAGCAGTGTGCCTGTCTACGGTTATGCCGCAGTACCGCGTCGGCTGCAAGGGGCAGCAGTATACCTACCTACGGTTTTTTCCGCAGTACCGCGTCAGCTGCAAGGGGGCAGCAGTGTGTCTGTCCATGGCAGTGCCCGCAATGCCGCGTTAGTTGCAAGGGGGCAGCAGTGCGTCTGTCTACAGGTCTGACTTATTACCGCGTCGGCTGCAAGGGGGCAGCAGTGCGTCTGTCTACGGGTCTGACGCATTACCGCGTCGGCTGTAAGGGGGCAGCAGTGTGCCAGTCTTCGGTTCTGCCGCAGTACCACGTCGGCTGCAAGGGGGCAGCAGTGTGCCTGTCTTCGTTTATGCCGCAGTACTGCGTCAGCTGCAAGGGGGCAGCAGTGTGTCTGTCTACCGGACTTCCGCAGTACCACGTCGGCTGCAAGGGGGCAGCAGTGTGCCAGTCTACGGCTATGCCTGCAACGCCGCATCGGCTGCAAGGGGGCAGCAGTGTGCCTGTCTACGGGTCTGCCGCAGTACCGCGTCGGCTGCAAGGGGGCAGCAGTGTGTCTGTCCTCGGTTCTGCCGCAGTACGGCGTCGGCTGCAAGGGGGCAGCAGTGTGCCAGTCTACGGCTGAGCCTGCAACGCCGCATCGGCTGCAAGTGGGCAGCAGTGTGCCTGTCTACTTTTCTGACCGCAGTACCGCGTCGGCTGCAAGGGGGCAGCAGTATGCCTATCTACGGTTCTTTCCGCAGTACCGCGTCGGCTGTAAGGGGGCAGCAGTGTGTCTGTCTACGGTTCTGCCCGCAGTACCGCGTCGGCTGCAAGGGGGCAGCAGTGTGTCTGTCTACCGGACTGCCGCAGTACCGTGTCGGCTGCAAGGGGTCAGCAATGTGTCTATTTACGGCTGTGCCCGCAGTACCGCGTCGGCTGCAAGGGGGCAGCTGTGTGTCTATCTACAGTTCTGCCCGCAGTACCGCGTCGGCTGCAAGTGGGCAGCAGTGTGTCTATCTACCGGACTGCCGCAGTACCGCGTCGGCTGCAAGGGGGCAGCAGTGTGCCAGTCTATGGCTATGCCTGCAACGCCGCATCGGCTGCAAGGGGGCAGCAGTGTGTCTATCTACGGTTCTGCCCGCAGTACCGAGTCGGCTGCAAGGGGGCAGCAGTGTGCAGGTCTACGGTTATGCCGCAGTACCACGTCGGCTGCAAGGGGGCAGCAGTGTGTCTGTCCACCTGTATGCCTGCAACGCCGCATCGGCTGCAAGGGGGCAGCAGTGTGCCTGTCTACGGTTATGCCGCAGCACCGCGTCGGCTGCAAGGGGGCAGCAGTGTGTGTCTACCGGACTGCCGCAGTACCACGTCGGCTGCAAGGGGGCAGCAGTGTGTCTGTCCACGGCTATGCCTGCAACGCCGCATCGGCTGCAAGGGGGCAGCAGTGTGCCTGTCTACGGTTATGCCGCAGTACCGCGTCGGCTGCAAGGGGGCAGCAATGTGTCTATTTACGGCTGGTCCCGCAGTACCGCGTCGGCTGCAAGGGGGCAGCAGTGTGTCTATCTACAGTTCTGCCCGCAGTACCGCGTCGGCTGCAAGGGGGCAGCAGTGTGTCTATCTACCGGACTGCCGCAGTACCGCGTCGGCTGCAAGGGGGCAAGAGTGTGCCAGTCTACGGTTATGCCTGCAACGCCGCTTCGGCTGCAAGGGGGCAGCAGTGTGCCTGTCTACGGTTCTGCCCGCAGTACGGCGTCGGCTGCAAGGGGGCAGCAGTGTGTCTGTCTACGGTTCTGCCCGCAGTACCGCGTCGGCTGCAAGGGGGCAGCAGTGTGCCAGTCTACGGCAATGCCTGCAATGCCGCATCGGCTGCAAGGGGGCAGCAGTGTGCCTGTCTACGGTTATGCCGCAGTACCGCATCGGGTGCAAGGGGGCAGCAGTGTGTCTGTCTACCGGACTTCCGCAGTACCGCGTCGGCTGCAAGGGGGCAAGAGTGTGCCAGTCTACGGCTATGCCTGCAACGCCGCATCGGCTGCAAGGGGGCAGCAGTGTGCCTGTCTATGGTTATGCCGCAGTACGGCGTCGGCTGCAAGGGGGCAGCAGTGTGTCTGTCTACCGGACTTCCGCAGTACCGCGTCTGCTGCAAGGGGGCAGCAGTGTGTCTATCTACAGTTCTGCCCGCAGTACCGCGTCGGCTGCAAGGGGGCAGCAGTGTGCCTGTCTACGGTTATGCCGCAGTACCGCGTCGGCTGCAAGGGGGCAGCAGTGTGTCTATCTACGGTTCTGCTCGCAGTACCGCGTCGGCTGCAAGGGGGCAGCAGTGTGTTAGTCTACGCGTCTGCCGTAGTACCGCGTCGCCTGCAAGGGGGCAGCAGCGTGTCTGTCTACGGTTCTGCCCGCAGTACGGAGTCGGCTGCAAGGGGGCAGCAGTGTGTCTATCTACCGGACTGCCGCAGTACCGCGTCGGCTGCAAGGGGGCAGCAGTGTGCCAGTCTACGGCTATGCCTGCAACGCCGCATCGGCTGCAAGGGGGCAGCAGTGTGCCTGTCTACGGTTATGCCGCAGTACCGCGGCGGCTGCAAGGGGGCAGCAGTGTGTCTGTCTACTGTTCTGCCGCAGTACCGCTTCGGCTGCAAGGGGGCAGCAGTGAGTCTGTCCACGGCAGTGGCCGCAATGCCGCCTTAGCTGCAAGGGGGCAGCAGTGTGTCTGTCTACGGCTATGCCTGCAACGCCGCGTCGGCTGCAAGGGGGTAGCAGTGTGTCTGTCCACGGCTATGCCTGCAACGCCGCGTCGGCTGCAAGGGGGCAGCAGTGTTCTCGTCTACGGTTATGCCGCAGTACCGCATCGGGTGCAAGGGGGCAGCAGTGTGTCTGTCTACGGTTGTGCCGCAGTACCGCGTCGGCGGCAAGGGGGCAAGAGTGTGCCAGTCTACGGCTATGCCTGCAACGCCGCATCGGCTGCAAGGGGGCAGCAGTGTGCCAGTCTACGGCTATGCCGGCAACGCCGCTTCGGCTGCAAGGGGGCAGCAGTGTGCCAGTCAACGGCTATGCCTGCAACGCCGCATCGGCTGCAAGGGGGCAGCAGTGTGCCTGTCTACCGGACTTCCGCAGTACCGCGTCGGCTGCAAGGGGGCAGCAGTGTGTCTATCTACAGTTCTGCCCGCAGTACCGCGTCGGCTGCAAGGGGGCAGCAGTGTGCCTGTCTACGGTTATGCCGCAGTACGGCGTCGGCTGCAAGGGGGCAGCAGTGTGTCTATCTACGGTTCTGCTCGCAGTACCACGTCGGCTGCAAGGGGGCAGCAGTGTGTTAGTCTACGCGTCCGCCGTAGGACCGCGTCGCCTGCAAGGGGGCAGCAGTGTGTCTATCTACGGATCTGCCGCAGTACCGCGTCGGCTGCAAGGGGGCAGCAGTGTGTCTGTCTACGGTTCTGCCGCAGTACCGCCTCGGCTGCAAGGGGGCAGCAGTGTGTCTGTCTACGGTTCTTTCCGCAGTACCGCGTCGGCTGCAAGTGGGCAACAGTGTGCCAGTCTACTTTTATGCCGCAGTACCGCGTTGGCTGCAAGGGGGCAGCAGTGTGCCTGTCTACGGTTCTGCCGCAGTACCGCTTCGGCTACATGAGGGCAGCAGTGTGTCTGTCCACGGCTATGCCTGCAACGCCGCATCGGCTGCAAGGGGGCAGCAGTGTGCCTGTCTACGGTTATGCCGCAGTACCGCGTCGGCTGCAAGGGGCAGCAGTATACCTACCTACGGTTTTTTTCCGCAGTACCGCGTCAGCTGCAAGGGGGCAGCTGTGTGTCTGTCCATGGCAGTGCCCGCAATGCCGCGTTAGTTGCAAGGGGGCAGCAGTGCGTCTGTCTACAGGTCTGACTTATTACCGCGTCGGCTGCAAGGGGGCAGCAGTGCGTCTGTCTACGGGTCTGACGCATTACCGCGTCGGCTGTAAGGGGGCAGCAGTGTGCCAGTCTTAGGTTCTGCCGCAGTACCACGTCGGCTGCAAGGGGGCAGCAGTGTGCCTGTCTTCGTTTATGCCGCAGTACTGCGTCAGCTGCAAGGGGGCAGCAGTGTGTCTGTCTACCGGACTTCCGCAGTACCACGTCGGCTGCAAGGGGGCAGCAGTGTGCCAGTCTACGGCTATGCCTGCAACGCCGCATCGGCTGCAAGGGGGCAGCAGTGTGCCTGTCTACGGGTCTGCCGCAGTACCGCGTCGGCTGCAAGGGGGCAGCAGTGTGTCTGTCCTCGGTTCTGCCGCAGTACGGCGTCGGCTGCAAGGGGGCAGCAGTGTGCCAGTCTACGGCTGAGCCTGCAACGCCGCATCGGCTGCAAGTGGGCAGCAGTGTGCCTGTCTACTTTTCTGACCGCAGTACCGCGTCGGCTGCAAGGGGGCAGCAGTATGCCTATCTACGGTTCTTTCCGCAGTACCGCGTCGGCTGTAAGGGGGCAGCAGTGTGTCTGTCTACGGTTCTGCCCGCAGTACCGCGTCGGCTGTAAGGGGGCAGCAGTGTGTCTATCTACAGTTCTGCCCGCAGTACCGCGTCGGCTGCAAGTGGGCAGCAGTGTGTCTATCTACCGGACTGCCGCAGTACCGCGTCGGCTGCAAGGGGGCAGCAGTGTGCCAGTCTATGGCTATGCCTGCAACGCCGCATCGGCTGCAAGGGGGCAGCAGTGTGTCTATCTACGGTTCTGCCCGCAGTACCGAGTCGGCTGCAAGGGGGCAGCAGTGTGCAGGTCTACGGTTATGCCGCAGTACCACGTCGGCTGCAAGGGGGCAGCAGTGTGTCTGTCCACCTGTATGCCTGCAACGCCGCATCGGCTGCAAGGGGGCAGCAGTGTGCCTGTCTACGGTTATGCCGCAGTACCGCGTCGGCTGCAAGGGGGCAGCAGTGTGTGTCTACCGGACTGCCGCAGTACCACGTCGGCTGCAAGGGGGCAGCAGTGTGTCTGTCCACGGCTATGCCTGCAACGCCGCATCGGCTGCAAGGGGGCAGCAGTGTGTCTGTCTACGGGTCTGCCCGCAGTACCGCGTCGGCTGCAAGGGGGCAGCAGTGTGTCTGTCTTCGATTCTGCCCGCAGTACCGCGTCGGCTGCAAGGGGGCAGCAGTGTGCCAGTCAACGGCAATGCCTGCAACGCCGCATCGGCTGCAAGGGGGCAGCAGTGTGCCTGTCTACGGTTATGCCGCAGTACGGCGTCGGCTGCAAGGGGGCAGCAATGTGTCTATTTACGGCTGGTCCCGCAGTACCGCCTCGGCTGCAAGGGGGCAGCAGTGTGTCTATCTACAGTTCTGCCCGCAGTACCGCGTCGGCTGCAAGGGGGCAGCAGTGTGTCTATCTACCGGACTGCCGCAGTACCGCGTCGGCTGCAAGGGGGCAAGAGTGTGCCAGTCTACGGTTATGCCTGCAACGCCGCTTCGGCTGCAAGGGGGCAGCAGTGTGCCTGTCTACGGTTCTGCCCGCAGTACGGCGTCGGCTGCAAGGGGGCAGCAGTGTGTCTGTCTACGGTTCTGCCCGCAGTACCGCGTCGGCTGCAAGGGGGCAGCAGTGTGCCTGTCTACGGTTATGCCGCAGTACCGCGTCGGCTGCAAGGGGGCAGCAGTGTGTCTATCTACGGTTCTGCTCGCAGTACCGCGTCGGCTGCAAGGGGGCAGCAGTGTGTCTGTCTACGGGTCTGCCCGCAGTACCGCGTCGGCTGCAAGGGGGCAGCAGTGTGCCAGTCTACGGCAATGCCTGCAATGCCGCATCGGCTGCAAGGGGGCAGCAGTGTGCCTGTCTACGGTTATGCCGCAGTACCGCATCGGGTGCAAGGGGGCAGCAGTGTGTCTGTCTACCGGACTTCCGCAGTACCGCGTCGGCTGCAAGGGGGCAAGAGTGTGCCAGTCTACGGCTATGCCTGCAACGCCGCATCGGCTGCAAGGGGGCAGCAGTGTGCCTGTCTACGGGTCTGCCGCAGTACCGCGTCGGCTGCAAGGGGGCAGCAGTGTGTCTGTCTACGGGTCTGCCGCAGTACCGCGTCGGCAGTAACTGGGCAGCAGTGTGTCTGTCTTCGGTTCTGCCGCAGTACGGCGTCGGCTGCAAGGGGGCAGCAGTGTGTCTGTCTACCGGACTGCCGCAGTACCGCGTCGGCTGCAAGTGGTCAGCAATGTGTCTATTTACGGCTGTGCCAGCAGTACCGCGTCGGCTGCAAGGGGGCAGCAGTGTGTCTATCTACAGTTCTGCCCGCAGTACCGCGTCTTCTGCAAGGGGGCAGCAGTGTGTCTATCTACCGGACTGCCGCAGTACCACGTCGGCTGCAAGGGGGCAGCAGTGTGTCTGTCCACGGCTATGCCTGCAACGCCGCATCGGCTGCAAGGGGGCAGCAGTGTGTCTGTCTACGGGTCTGCCCGCAGTACCGCGTCGGCTGCAAGGGGGCAGCAGTGTGTCTGTCTTCGATTCTGCCCGCAGTACCGCGTCGGCTGCAAGGGGGCAGCAGTGTGCCAGTCAACGGCAATGCCTGCAACGCCGCATCGGCTGCAAGGGGGCAGCAGTGTGCCTGTCTACGGTTATGCCGCAGTACGGCGTCGGCTGCAAGGGGGCAGCAATGTGTCTATTTACGGCTGGTCCCGCAGTACCGCCTCGGCTGCAAGGGGGCAGCAGTGTGTCTATCTACAGTTCTGCCCGCAGTACCGCGTCGGCTGCAAGGGGGCAGCAGTGTGTCTATCTACCGGACTGCCGCAGTACCGCGTCGGCTGCAAGGGGGCAAGAGTGTGCCAGTCTACGGTTATGCCTGCAACGCCGCTTCGGCTGCAAGGGGGCAGCAGTGTGCCTGTCTACGGTTCTGCCCGCAGTACGGCGTCGGCTGCAAGGGGGCAGCAGTGTGTCTGTCTACGGTTCTGCCCGCAGTACCGCGTCGGCTGCAAGGGGGCAGCAGTGTGCCTGTCTACGGTTATGCCGCAGTACCGCGTCGGCTGCAAGGGGGCAGCAGTGTGTCTATCTACGGTTCTGCTCGCAGTACCGCGTCGGCTGCAAGGGGGCAGCAGTGTGTCTGTCTACGGGTCTGCCCGCAGTACCGCGTCGGCTGCAAGGGGGCAGCAGTGTGCCAGTCTACGGCAATGCCTGCAATGCCGCATCGGCTGCAAGGGGGCAGCAGTGTGCCTGTCTACGGTTATGCCGCAGTACCGCATCGGGTGCAAGGGGGCAGCAGTGTGTCTGTCTACCGGACTTCCGCAGTACCGCGTCGGCTGCAAGGGGGCAAGAGTGTGCCAGTCTACGGCTATGCCTGCAACGCCGCATCGGCTGCAAGGGGGCAGCAGTGTGCCTGTCTACGGGTCTGCCGCAGTACCGCGTCGGCTGCAAGGGGGCAGCAGTGTGTCTGTCTTCGGGTCTGCCGCAGTACGGCGTCGGCTGCAAGGGGGCAGCAGTGTGTCTGTCTACCGGACTGCCGCAGTACCGCGTCGGCTGCAAGTGGTCAGCAATGTGTCTATTTACGGCTGTGCCAGCAGTACCGCGTCGGCTGCAAGGGGGCAGCAGTGTGTCTATCTACAGTTCTGCCCGCAGTACCGCGTCTTCTGCAAGGGGGCAGCAGTGTGTCTATCTACCGGACTGCCGCAGTACCACGTCGGCTGCAAGGGGGCAGCAGTGTGTCTGTCCACGGCTATGCCTGCAACGCCGCATCGGCTGCAAGGGGGCAGCAGTGTGTCTGTCTACGGGTCTGCCCGCAGTACCGCGTCGGCTGCAAGGGGGCAGCAGTGTGTCTGTCTTCGATTCTGCCCGCAGTACCGCGTCGGCTGCAAGGGGGCAGCAGTGTGCTAGTCTACGGCAATGCCTGCAACGCCGCATCGGCTGCAAGGGGGCAGCAGTGTGCCTGTCTACGGTTATGCCGCAGTACCGCGTCGGCTGCAAGGGGGCAGCAGTGTGTCTGTCCACGGCTATGCCTGCAACGCCGCATCGGCTGCAAGGGGGCAGCAGTGTGCCTGTCTACGTTTATGCCGCAGTACCGCGTCGGCTGCAAGGGGGCAGCAGTGTGCCTGTCTACGGTTATGCCGCAGTACCGCGTCGGCTGCAAGGGGGCAGCAATGTGTCTATTTACGGCTGGTCCCGCAGTACCGCCTCGGCTGCAAGGGGGCAGCAGTGTGCCTGTCTACGGTTCTGCCCGCAGTACCGCGTCGGCTGCAAGGGGGCAGCAGTGTGTCTGTCCACGGCTATGCCTGCAGCGCCGCATCGGCTGCAAGGGGGCAGCAGTGTGCCTGTCTACGTTTATGCCGCAGTACCGCGTCGGCTGCAAGGGGGCAGCAGTGTGCCTGTCTACGGTTATGCCGCAGTATCGCGTCGGCTGCAAGGGGGCAGCAATGTGTCTATTTACGGCTGGTCCCGCAGTACCGCCTCGGCTGCAAGGGGGCAGCAGTGTGTCTATCTACAGTTCTGCCCGCAGTACCGCGTCGGCTGCAAGGGGGCAGCAGTGTGCCTGTCTACGGTTATGCCGCAGTACCGCGTCGGCTGCAAGGGGGCAGCAATGTGTCTATTTACGGCTGGTCCCGCAGGACCGCCTCGGCTGCAAGGGGGCAGCAGTGTGCCTGTCTACGGTTATGCCGCAGTACCGCGTCGGCTGCAAGGGGGAAGAGTGTGC
Organism: Myiopsitta monachus; assembly: GCA_017639245.1. Classification (NCBI taxonomy): domain Eukaryota; kingdom Metazoa; phylum Chordata; class Aves; order Psittaciformes; family Psittacidae; genus Myiopsitta; species Myiopsitta monachus. The sequence goes on along the minus strand of CM029941.1, from coordinate 53,820,622 downwards.
CAGTCTACGGTTATGCCTGCAACGCCGCATCGGCTGCAAGGGGGCAGCAGTGTGCCAGTCTATGGCTATGCCTGCAACGCCGCATCGGCTGCAAGGGGGCAGCAGTGTGTCTATCTACGGTTCTGTTCGCAGTACAGAGTCGGCTGCAAGTGGGCAGCAGTGTGTCTATCTACCGGACTGCCGCAGTACCGCGTCGCCTGCAAGGGGGCAGCAGTGTGTCTGTCCACGGCTATGCCTGCAACGCCGCATCGGCTGCAAGGGGGCAGCAGTGTGCCTGTCTACGGTTATGCCGCAGTACCGCGTCGGCTGCAAGGGGGCAGCAGTGTGCCTGTCTACGGTTATGCCGCAGTACCGCGTCGGCTGCAATGGGGCAGCAATGTGTCTATTTACGGCTGGTCCCGCAGTACCGCCTCGGCTGCAAGGGGGCAGCAGTGTGTCTATCTACAGTTCTGCCCGCAGTACCGCGTCGGCTGCAAGGGGGCAGCAGTGTGTCTATCTACCGGACTGCCGCAGTACCGCGTCGGCTGCAAGGGGGCAAGAGTGTGCCAGTCTACGGTTATGCCTGCAACGCCGCTTCGTCTGCAAGGGGGCAGCAGTGTGCCTGTCTACGGTTATGCCGCAGTACGGCGTCGGCTGCAAGGGGGCAGCAGTGTGTCTATCTACGGTTCTGCTCACAGTACCGCGTCGGCTGCAAGGGGGCAGCAGTGTGCCTGTCTACGGTTATGCCGCAGTACCTCGTCGGCTGCAAAAGGGCAGCAGTGTGTCTGTCTACGGTTCTGCCCGCAGTACGGCGTCGGCTGCAAGGGGGCAGCAGTGTGTCTATCTACGGTTCTGCTCGCAGTACCGCGTCGGCTGCAAGGGGGCAGCAGTGTGTTAGTCTACGCGTCTGCCGTAGTACCGCGTCGCCTGCAAGGGGGCAGCAGCGTGTCTGTCTACGGTTCTGCCCGCAGTACGGAGTCGGCTGCAAGGGGGCAGCAGTGTGTCTATCTACCGGACTGCCGCAGTACCGCGTCGGCTGCAAGGGGGCAGCAGTGTGCCAGTCTACGGCTATGCCTGCAACGCCGCATCGGCTGCAAGGGGGCAGCAGTGTGTCTGTCTACGGTTATGCCGCAGTACCGCGGCGGCTGCAAGGGGGCAGCAGTGTGTCTGTCTACTGTTCTGCCGCAGTACCGCTTCGGCTGCAAGGGGGCAGCAGTGAGTCTGTCCACGGCAGTGGCCGCAATGCCGCCTTAGCTGCAAGGGGGCAGCAGTGTGTCTGTCTACGGCTATGCCTGCAACGCCGCGTCGGCTGCAAGGGGGTAGCAGTGTGTCTGTCCACGGCTATGCCTGCAACGCCGCGTCGGCTGCAAGGGGGCAGCAGTGTTCTCGTCTACGGTTATGCCGCAGTACCGCATCGGGTGCAAGGGGGCAGCAGTGTGTCTGTCTACGGTTGTGCCGCAGTACCGCGTCGGCGGCAAGGGGGCAAGAGTGTGCCAGTCTACGGCTATGCCTGCAACGCCGCATCGGCTGCAAGGGGGCAGCAGTGTGCCAGTCTACGGCTATGCCGGCAACGCCGCTTCGGCTGCAAGGGGGCAGCAGTGTGCCAGTCAACGGCTATGCCTGCAACGCCGCATCGGCTGCAAGGGGGCAGCAGTGTGCCTGTCTACCGGACTTCCGCAGTACCGCGTCGGCTGCAAGGGGGCAGCAGTGTGTCTATCTACAGTTCTGCCCGCAGTACCGCGTCGGCTGCAAGGGGGCAGCAGTGTGCCTGTCTACGGTTATGCCGCAGTACGGCGTCGGCTGCAAGGGGGCAGCAGTGTGTCTATCTACGGTTCTGCTCGCAGTACCACGTCGGCTGCAAGGGGCAGCAGTGTGTTAGTCTACGCGTCCGCCGTAGGACCGCGTCGCCTGCAAGGGGGCAGCAGTGTGTCTATCTACGGATCTGCCGCAGTACCGCGTCGGCTGCAAGGGGGCAGCAGTGTGTCTGTCTACGGTTCTGCCGCAGTACCGCCTCGGCTGCAAGGGGGCAGCAGTGTGTCTGTCTACGGTTCTTTCCGCAGTACCGCGTCGGCTGCAAGTGGGCAACAGTGTGCCAGTCTACTTTTATGCCGCAGTACCGCGTTGGCTGCAAGGGGGCAGCAGTGTGCCTGTCTACGGTTCTGCCGCAGTACCGCTTCGGCTACATGAGGGCAGCAGTGTGTCTGTCCACGGCTATGCCTGTGCAACGCCGGGACACCGGCTGCAAAGGGGGAGCAGTGTGCCTGTCTACGGTTAGGCAGCAGTACTGCGCGTCGGCTGGCAAGGGGCAGCAGTATACCTACCTACGGTTTTTTCCGCAGTACCGCGTCAGCTGCAAGGGGGCAGCTGTGTGTCCTGTCCATGGCAGTGCCCGCAATGCCGCGTTAGTTGCAAGGGGGCAGCAGTGCGTCTGTCTACGGTCTGACTTATTACCGCGTCGGCTGCAAGGGGGCAGCAATGCGTCTGTCTACGGGTCTGCCGCAGTACCGCTCGTCTGTAAGGGGGCAGCAGTGTGCAGTCTTAGGTTCTGCCGCAGTACCCCGTCGGCTGCAAGGGGGCAGCAGTGTGCCTGTCTTACCGTTTATGCCGCGTTTACCTGCCTCAGGCTGCAAGGTGGGCAGCAGTGTGTCTGTCTACGGACTTCCGCAGTACCACGTCGGCTGCAAGGGGGCAGCAGTGTGCCAGTCTACGGCTATGCCCGCAGTACCGCGTCGGCTGCAAGGGGGCAGCAGTGTGTCTATCTACGGTTCTGCCCGCAGTACCGCTTCGGCTGCAAGGGGGCAGCAGTGTGTCTATCTACGGTTCTGCCCGCAGTACTGCGTCGCCTGCAAGAAGGCAGCAGTGTGTCTATCTACGGTTCTGCCCGCAGTACCGCGTCGGCTGTAAGGGGGCAGCAGTGTGTCTGTCTTCGGTTCTGCCGCAGTACCGCGTCGGCTGCAAGGGAGCAGCAGTGTGTCTATCTACGGTTCTGTCTGCAGTACTGCTTCGGCTGCAAGGGGGCAGCAGTGTGCCAGTCTACGGCTGTGCCTGCAACGCCGCATCGGCTGCAAGGGGGCAGCAGTATGCCTATCTACGGTTCTTTCCGCAGTACCGCGTCGGCTGTAAGGGGGCAGCAGTGTGTCTGTCCACGGCTGTGCCCGCAGTACCGCGTCGGCTGCAAGGGGGCAGCAGAGTGCCTGTCTGCGGTTATGCCGCAGTACCGTGTCGGCTGCAAGGGGGCAGCAGTTTGTGTCTACGGCTATGCCTGCAACGCCGCGTCGGCTGCAAGGGGCAGCAGTGTGTCTGTGCGCGGGTCTGCCCGCAGTACTGCGTCGGCTGCAAGGGGGCAGCAGTGTGTCTGTGTACGGGTCTGCCCGCAGTGCCGCGTCGGCTGCAAGGGGGCAGCAGTGTGTCTATCTACGGTTCTGCCCGTAGTACCACGTCGGCTGCAAGGGGGCAGCAGTGTGTCTGTCTACGGGTGTGCCTGCAGTGTCATGGTGGACACAAGGGGGAGCACTGCTTATGGGTGCGGCTTTGCTCGCAGTACCACAGCGGCTTCAAGCGGGAGCAGTACGCACGTGTGAGTTTCTGCCCGCAATACAACGGTGGCTGCAAGGGGGAGCAGTGTACGGCTCTGCCCGCAGTACCGCGGTGGCCGCAAACCGGAGAAGTGCGGACATGAACGGCTTTTCCTGCAGTACCACTGTGGCTGCAAGGGGGAGCAGTGCGCATGTGTGCGGCTTTAGCCGAAGTACCGCAGTGGCTGCAAGGGGAAATCAGTGCGCCTACCTACGGCTGTACCCGCAGTATATCGATGGACGCAAGTGGGAGCCCTGCGCACGCGTACGGTTCTGCCTGCAGTAGCGTGGTCGCTGCAAGGAGGAGCAGGGCGTACTCGCCCGGCTTTAGCCACAGTACCGCGGTGTCTGAAAGGAGGAGTCAACCACCGCTGGGCTCTACCCACAGCGCGGCGATGTCAGCAGTAGGGAGTTGCGCCCACGTGTAAGGCTCTGTCTGCTTTGCCGCGACGGCTGCAAAGTGAACACCCGCCCGGCTCTGGCTGCTGTAATATGGTAACTGCAAGGGGGCGCAGAGAGGACTTGTATGCTTCTGGCCGCATCAACACGGTGGATGCAAGGGTAGAGCTCAGCGCACTTTCAGGGCTCTGCTCAGAGTATTTCGGTGGCTGGAAGGGGAACAGTGCGCACGTGTACGGCTCTGTCAGCAGTTTTGCGGTGGCTGCAAATGGGGGCAGCGGGCACCTGTACGGCTCTTCCTCCAGGACCGCAGTGCTGCAAGGGGGAGCAGTGCGCACGTGTGGCCACTGCCCCTTTTGCCGCCATGGCTGCAAGGGGAAGCAGTGAACACCTGATTGGCTCTGCCTGCTCTACCGCGGTGTCTGTAACGTGGAGCAGAGTGAACGTGTACGGCTCTTGCCGCAGTACCGCAGTGGCTGCCAGAGGGAGCAGTGCGCCTATCTACGGCTTTGCCCGCTGTACCTTGGCGGCTGTAAAGAGGAGCAGTGCGCATGCGCCAGGCTTTACCCTCAGTACCGCGGTAGCTAGAAGTAGGAGCAGTCAACAATCACCGGACTCTGCCCGCAGTACCGCGGTGGCCGCAAGGGGAACCATATATACCGAGGTGGATTCAAGGATCCTGCTCGCAGGATCGCGGTGGACGTAAGGAGAAGGAGTGCCCAAGCCCCCGGCTCTGCCAGCAATACCGCGGTGGCTGCAAGGGGGAGCAGTGTGCAAGTGTGGTACAGCTCTTGCCCGCACTACCCCGGCATCTGCTAGGGAGGCCGCTCTGCACGGGTACGGCTGTGCCTGCAGTACCGACGTGGCTGCACGGGGGTGCATGCACGTGTGTACGGTTTTCCCACAGTACCGCAATTGCTGCAAGGGGGAGTAGTACTCACATGTACGGCTCTTCCTGCAGTACCGCGGCGACTGCAAGGGGGAGCAGTGCGCCGACTTACGGCTCTGCCCGCAGTATCTCAGTGGAAGGGGAAGCCGCTCGCACATTTGTGGCTGTGCCCCCAGTATCGCGGTGGCTGACAGGTTGGAGCAGTGCGTATGCGTAAGTCTCCTGCCGGGAGCTGAAGGCGCAATGGGGCTGTAGATATGGTGCTGCCCTCAGTACTGCCGACTGAGGGGAGAAAGGAAAGTCGTATGGGCAAACCTCGCGTGCTCACTCGGCGAGAGGTGGTCTTGAGGGTGCATGAGGTGGGTGCAGTGGACCGCTGTCCCGGGGAGCGGGTCCGAGCGGAGGGGGACGGAGGACTCACGGCCAATGGGCAGTGGCACGGCCCCACGAGGAGCAGGGCAGTGCAGGCCACAGCAGCGGGTCAGGGGAGATACGGGCAATGTGAGGACGCAGGGACCAATAGTGGAAGGGAGGGGTCAGGAGAGGGAATGGTGAGATTGAAAGTGCGAAAGAGAGAATGAAATAGGGTCAACAAATGGAGGTGGGTAGAGTAGGAGGGAGATGGTGGTAGAGAAAGACTGGTGTGAACAGAAATATACATATAAGGAGCTGTACACAAGTATAAAGAAAGTTTGAAGGCCTGGCAGAAGGATAGGAAGAAAGAAGAAAAGGGGTGGAGAGCAGGAAAGAGGGATAGAGGACTAGAGGAGGATTGGCACTGAGCTGGGGAAGTTGCGTAGAGATGGGAAATAGCAGAGATCAGAGGAGATCCCAGGCCTGGGGTCTCTGGAGCTTATGTGTTAGTGCTGTGTCCTTGGGCTCACCAGCTATTTCAACTTCAAACTAGGCAAAGGACTCCTTTTCTTGTCACCCCAGTTTCCCCGCCTGCTGTCACAGATGGGCTAGTCCGTGGTAGAGTACCTAGGAAAGAGAAGGGGCCAAGTCTGTGTGGTCAGGGCAGCCTTTGTGTAAGGCCTCCATGCCAGTGTACGTCTTCCCATGCCCTTGTCCCTTTGGCACAGCCCTCTTTCTTGCCCCAGCAGTTTCTCTTCCTCTCATGCATTGCTGTGGATATTGTCCTTACACTTGGCTCACCTCTCCCAGTCAGCTCTGCAGGCACTGGGGAACAGAGAGGATGACCCCTGGGGTGTTCTTACCTGCAGCTGTAGCAGTGGCAGGAGCTTCCCTAGCCTCCAGAGCTCCTTGTGCCTGCTTTGGTGCTGCTGCGTCATGTCATGGCTCTGGGAAAAAGAGTTGGAGGCAGGGGTGATCTCCAGTCACTGACCTAGCCATTGCACATGGACTGAGGAGGGGACTTCAACCTCACAGCTGAGCTCTGGTGTGATACCACCAGAGCTTCAGCCTGTGTGGGGAAAGGACCAAGCAGAGGCTGAAGTGCCAGAGCTTCAGTGCATATCTGCCTGACACTGATGGATTTTCTTGCTCTTGCTTTTACCGTGCAGCTCAGCTCCATATGCTGCTGGCATGTGCAGAGCTCCAGCAGCAGCTCCACTGCCACCTCGGCCACTCACTGGAGCCTCTGCTGGTTGCAGGAATGAGGAGCCATGAGATCCCCAGTTCATGCAGACCCTCCTGCCACCATCTGCGTCCCTTCACACCAGTGCTCGGTTTCCCCATCACACATTTCCCCAGCTTCCCTGTCTCAGCAACCAGCAGCTTTGGGATCACCCTGTTACCTCCCTGCTCCACCAGCCAGATGTTCACATGCCACAGTGCCTGCCTGTCTACCTCCAACATCTCCAGCCTTGCCAGTGAGGCCACTCAGCCTATGTATGGAGAGAAGCCTTCCTTGGACAGTAGCTAAACACAATGAGTAGACTCTGCAGCTTGACATGCATGGGAAAACCCTGGTGACATTACTGATCACGAGTGCACTGCAGAGCACATCCACTCAAGAGCCAGCACTTGTCACCTTTGGCAGGACTTCCCTAAACTACTCCTATGACACCTAAAACACTCCTGGGGAAAAACAGCTTTATGAAAATCGAAAGCTGTCCTGAAGATTTAATACAGCCCTGTATAACTTCCAGGGAATCAAAGCAGAGGGTCTTCCCTAGAGCCTGCAGTGGCTGACAAAACCCACAGCTGCACTTTGCAGTGCTGCATTCAGTATAAGTGCTTTCTTTATGCTCTTTTGTCCTTGTTCAGCTGTTAAGTGTGACTGTGGCTGACTGTAGTTTACTTGTGTTGACTCCCAGGCTCAGGTGCTGGGGTTCAGCTAGGAAGTCAAGCTAATGTTGGAAGGGCTGATGGCAGAGGCTCAGCAGCATGCATGGTGGAAAAAGCAGAGCTGGCCCAGCTGTAGGCACATGTCTGTAGAGGAGGGGTGGCCAGTGCTGAGTTTGCTGAGATACAGTCCTGTGGCCAGCAGCAGAAATGACCCCAAGAAGAGGAGTAACAAGTCATGTAGCTTTACGAGATCAGAGTACAGTGCAAACTTGTAGACAGAGCTTTGTTTTGCACCTTTTCCACAAGTTCCAGTATGCAGTAGTTTATCCCAGTTTTTCACAGAGGAAAATGGTGACAAAAAAGAATGTTTGCCTCACAGTTCTTTCATGGAAGCTCTTGGTTTCTGTATTCACTTAATCTGCTTTTATAGGAGAGGGAAGCTGAGCAATGAATTTGGTCAAAGCTGAAGGATATGCATTTTTCCTGTAGGATCTTAGCCAGAAGAGCCTGGTTTTACCATCCTTTGGTAAGCCTTTTGCAGTAGCAGCACAGTTCAGATGAACAGGAGAGAGGAGGAGCAGCGCAGACTTGCATGTATTAGCTTGGTCTTGCTGTTTTCTTTCTTGTCAGCAGCTTGCGAGCAGAGAACTGCACATTCAGGCCTGTGATGATGACCAAGCCTGTGTGAGCAATGAGCCTGAGAAGAAGCCAGGCTCCTGCTTGGGAGTGCAGTACGTTACATGCTCTGACTCATAGCATGAGTGCCTTCTCATGATTTTCAAAGGAGAAAATTTGTTTGTCATTTTCGGTGCCCTCTGGCCTGCCGACTCCATGGCGCTAGGAATGGCCTCCAGCTTCCCTCTCCACAAGTGCATGGTACAAAAAGCATCCATAGGTACGTGTCCATCACTGTCTTTCAGGACTATGGTGAGAAAGGATGATTTTTCAGTATGATTTTCTAGGCTCCAGGGTGTATATTTGGTAATAAGACATGCTTGTTTCTGCCACCTATATGTACAGAGCATATATTTGCAGTCCTTCTAACACACGGAAGATGTTTCTCATCCACCATGAGCAGGCAATATCTGAAGACTCATCTTCAGGAGCAGAGGCAGAAGTGTGAGAGGCAGAGTGAAGTTGTGACGTAGCCTAAAACGTGGAAGGGAAATAATACTCCAGGGGCTATGCTTTTCTTTATCACTTTGGCTTGGGGGTACCTAACTCTGAGCCAGAATGGTCATGAAACTGTTCTGTTCCTTCTGCTAGGAGCAATCACTTCATTTTCCTTTTCTACTCTGCTTTGAGAGCTGATCCTCTATGGGAAAAGTCTGGGACCTGAATTAAGGTAGGGCCTGCCCAACTGCCCTCCCCAGTTACAGCCCAGGACCTCAGGAGACTAGAAGTACAAGCTCATTGACAGTTAATTGCATACATTTGAGAAACCAGTAAACTGCTTTGATTGTGTCTGGTTTTGAACCATATGAATTGAGCACTGTTTTCCTGTGGCAGCAGAGAAATCGGAAATAGCTTTGGGGAGGGTCAGCAATTCAACTGGCGTTATTTCATGGTGCAGTGTTAGAGGCTGTGCTTACCCCAGGAGAACATGTGCCCTGGTCTGTAACCATGTTTGTGCCCACTTTGTCTTGTCTTGAAGGACACCTTACCTGACAGTAGATAGTGCTATGCTACTCTTGATAAAGGAAGACCTTGAAGATTTGGGATTGTGGCCAAGTATGGGCCTGTTTCTAACATTTCAAGCTGTAAAGACTCAGGGACCAGTTCTGACATCTTCATGAGCAAATAAGACTTCCAGTTTCACAACAGTTGTGACTGAAATGTGTATCACTGTAAGCTGCTTGATAAACTCTTGGCCTTCTGTGCAGGAATGTGGAGTTACTGAAAAGGAACAGATGAGAAAGCCCAGATCAGAATGGGTGAAATCAACTAGCTGGGAGTAGCTGAAAGAATAGCTTTTTGACAACTCGTTGCCTTGTCAAAGTAATTTAAGTATTCAGATAAGCTATAGATGCGTGCCACCAACAGGAAACATCCCCCAGTCTCCATGTGAGGGAACGTGCTGCAGATTTATACATCCACAGCATTCAGCAACTGAACAGTCATTGATGAAGTGGGGAGGAAAGAGATTTGGCCTTGTCCAAAGCTGCAATCAAGATTCCTGCAGTCAAATACACTACAAGAGTCTTGGCTGGATGAATGGATCAAGGTGTCTTTCTTGGGGTAGTAAAACTCTTTTTTCTTCCACCTGCATTAGCAATGCTGGGATTACTTAAGCATGCTACATTGCAAAGGAATCCCTTCTCTCCGGATACTGAGGTGGGAAAAAATGCACTGTGATCCTTTCCACCATTTGTGTGAATATGTAACTTTGAGGTTGTTGCTTTTTTCGTGCAAAGGTTCTAATAATGCTGTTAGCCTTATCTGTGGGCAGGGAACATTGTTAGCTCATGTTCAGCTTGATGTCCTGCAGGACGCCTCGACCTTTCTCTGTCAAGCTGCTTTCCAGCCAGCCAGCCTGCAGCATCTGCTGGTGCCTAGGGTTGTTCATATCATGTGCAGGACTTTGCACTTTACCTGGTTGAACTTCTAGGGGCTTCTGCCTTGCTGCACCCCATCTCCCATGAGGCTGACCCCAGTGTCCATAGGGCTCTGGGGGACACATGAGGAAACAGTAGCGATAGCGCCAGAAGAAGGGAGAGAAAACAGCACAGGTTGCGATAGCAATGCACAAGGCATTGATAGTAATACAGAGATTCTTTCTACAGCTTTGATACTTTCAATTTTCTTATTAAATGTTAGATGTTAAATATATTGGGGGCCGGGACCACAAGGGGCTGGTGTGTGCTGCAGCTGGTGAGTGGCCCATCCCCCATTAAGCTGTCACCTAAGACACCTTCCCAGCGCCTCTGATGCCGGAGGGGATGGGGGGGGAGGGATGGGGGAGGTGCGTGTGGCTTCCTGAGGGAGTTGGAAGGGTCCTGGGATCTGTTGGCCATCCTCTGGGGCTCGCCGGGGCCTCCCAGGGCAACACTCATTGCCCTGGCTGTGCATGGAGGACCTTGACACCACCTCCGCACATTCCTCCTGGGCCTCTTCTTGCTTCCCTCTGGGTGAGAATGGGGGCAGAGAAGGGGCTTCCAGGACCCCCATCAGGAGGCAGTGGGCACAGGGGCCACTGTGGGGCTGTCCTCCCGTCTCCCGGCAGCATGGGTGTCCTCCAGCCCCAGGTGACGTCGGGCCTCCCCACTGCAGTGGTTCACGACCTTCTCTATGAGCTGCTGGACAAAGCTCCTCCTGTCCCTGCCCAGGGAGCCCTGCAGCAGCTGGATCAGAGCCCCTGCATCTAGCCCAAAGTACTGCAGGCTGGATGTGATGAGACTGTGGTGCTGCTGCTTCCTAGGCATTCCCCAAGAGCTGCCCCAGCTCCTGCTGCAGCCAGGGCAGAAGGGCGTGGAAGACAGTGGGGTAGACATGGAAGAGGGATGCCCAGACATAGGTATGGAAGCCACCCACTGGAGCCCAGGGCAGCAGCCCTTCCCCTACTGGTTGGGGTGATGCCGGGTGCTGGAGGTGTTGGCTGGATGGATGTTCTCCAGCTGCTTCTGCTAGCTGGACGGTGACTGGTGGTGCCACAGGTGGTGGAATGATGTGCTCCTCAAAGTCATCATCCCCCCTCACCGACTGCAAAATGGAGCTCAACCTCCTCATGCAGTGGAGGCACTCGGGCTTGCTCTCAGCCCATCGCAGGATGCAAGTGTAGCAGAACTGGTGGAGGCATGGCATCACATAGCTGGTGTCTGCGCAGCTCTCCAAGCAGATTGGGCAGCGGGTCTCCAGCTCCGTGGTCATGGAGGGAGACTGTTGTCTGGCCTGACAAGGGGTGGAAGACATGCCCAGGTCCCTCAAGAAGGAAGCCCTCCCAGCTGCCAGGGAGAGGTTTCCCCACGCAGCTAACCTCTACTGCTGTGAGTGGGGTTCCTGGGTGCCCCAGCTGCCTGAACCTAGCAGGCCTGGGGAAAATCCTCCGACAACTCTGGGGTCGGGCACTGAGACCTGCGCTTGAGATCTCCCCAAGCACGACACCAGCGTCAACAGCCTTGCACAACATTCCAGACCACGCGAGCTCACTCAGCTGGGCAGTGGGCACAAGCTTCTGGTGAGATTTGGCACCTGGATTGAAGCAGCAAGGGATGAAATTCCATCTCTTGGAGATGTCCTGTTCCATCCCTCGAGAACCTCTGAAACCATTGCGCAGTGACATCACCATCCATCAGGCGGGCACATCCTGATGGTTTCTCCCAGCCTGTGTTGCTCTGCCAGCAGCACTCTGGCCCCAGCACGCTCATCTGGCCTTACTGAAATCATAGAATCATAGAATAGTTAGGGTTGGAAAGGACCTTAAGATCATCACTGCACCTTCAATCCCCCATAGCTTGCCTTGTGCTGGACACTGGTGTTGCATGCTTTCCACTGAGGCCTCAGCCACATCTTTCTCAGGCATGGTCAGGTTGTGCTGGCCATGGCAGAGGTCTCCTGACACATACTGAGGGGAAGTATTGAATATCTTCCCTGTTTTGCTGTGCTTGTATATGTGGCTTTTGCCTTACCTATGAAACTCTCTTCATCTCAACCCCGAGTTTTCTCACTTTTACTCTTCTGATTCTCTCCTCCATCCCACCATGGAGGGAGTGAGTGAATGGCTGCATGGTGCTCACTTGCCTGATGAGGGCCCCCAAGGGCCATGTGGCCTTGCAGCTGAGCTCTCATTTGGGTGCCCCTGGGCCCCTGGAGCACCCCTTGGAATGCCATGGAGCCTGGCACACTGCTCGGCAGAGCCTCTATGCCCCTACTCGGGCATGATGGCTGCACAGGACTCCTGTGCCATGCGCAGGCTGCCATGGGGTCTGGCTCAGTGCTCCGGCAGGCTGCCTTTGCCATGGAGACCAGCCATCTGGCCCTTCTGGCCTCCTCCATGGGGTCTAGTCCTCTACACAGGCAGTCTCTTTGCCCTGCTCTGGCTGCCATGGGGCCTGCCAAGGCAGTCAAAGAGAGACAAAGAAGCCCTGAGCAACCCAGGCCAGACACATGGCACTCAGCTCAGAGCAAAGAGGCCCTTCACGAGCCCAGCAGAATGACTGTGCTGTTGCTTTCACACAGGCTTGCTTTCTGCTCTTCCAGCTCCAACCTTGCAACTGCCATTGCTTTTCCCTGGTCTTTCGCTGTGTCTCCTGTCTGGGATCACAGACAGGACAGAGGGCCAAGATGAAGCCTGGTGGGTGCTGAGCAGAGGCTCTGCACCTCAGAACCTCTGCCTCCCCTGGTTAGGGGAGAATGATGGGAGAAATCCCTGAGAACAAGTCAAATGCTGCCTTTGACCTCCCATAGGAGGTCATAGCAATGGACAGATCAGAACAGAATAGAATCAAACAGGATAGAGCAGAGCAAACCAGGTCAGAATAGAATAGTTTTGTTTGAAAGTACCTACAACAATCGCCTAACAACTAACCTCAGAAGGGTTACTGGTTGCAGAAGGGTTGCACTAAAAAGGACATCAGGATGTCTAGTTTCACCTTTTCCAGTTTCTGCATTATTGAATCTCCCCAGCTATCTCTGCTGGTAGAAGCAGTAGGAGCATGGCAGAGGGACTGTGCCACAGGTGTTTAAGTTGCACAGGCAGCTGAGAGAGAGCAGAGAGGGACACACACTCGTTTTGCTGGGAAGCAGCTCTAGAGGCACTCGAGTGCAAGCGCTGGAAGCACTGCAGACGTGCTCTCTCGAGTTAAGTACAATCTGAGGGGATGTGGAAAGCATCTCCCAGGCAGCACGCTCCCCCTTCTTGCAGTACACACACAGCTGTGTGTGTGGATCACTAGGTTTTGCTTCTGACCAAGAAAAATCTCAAGAGTGCCTGGGAATGTGAGTCCCAAGTAAAGTAACCAGCCCCTTTGTGTTTGGATTTAATGACCGAGCACTGAGCTGATTTGGCTTCTGTAGACTGTAGAATCACACAAGCAAATGCACTTCTCTCTCCTGGTGGGAAGCTGGTTTGATGCCTTATTACTGTAATTGCCAAATACATCAGTCATTGCAGGCTCTCTCCAAGACTTCAAGCTCTTTTCATCCTCTGCTCAGGAAGGATAGCCAGCCTATTTTGACAATGCTCACAGAAAAGTGCTTGGGATTTGTTTATTGTGGACTATGTCTCTGGGCATCCTTGTTCCTGTCTTTCTTTAAAGGTAAGCTCATCTGTGATTGTCCAAATTTAGTTTGTTTGGTTTGTAATTTTTGTTTTGTTGGGTTTTTTTGCCTTTTTTTTTTTTATTTATTATTATTAAACACAGGTCACATCACACTAGCTTTCAGAAGGACTTGTATCTGCTTCTAGTTTTAACCTTGTTAAAGTCCAGTGCTGGTTCTACTCAGTTTTATTACCAGTGCTGGGCACCTTCTTTTAAGAAGGGATAAGTTGTGGGCATTTTTTAAATGAAAAGTAACTAATTTTCACTTTCAAGAATGAATGAAAATGATTGTGTTTCAAAAGGAATATGTTCTTGCTCTCCTTTAAAATTTAACCTGTCAGTTTTTTGGGGGGAATGGGAAACTATGTCTCCAGGCTGCACAGGATGGCTGTGAGAACCCTGTAAGTCTGAGCGTGAAGTAGCTTTGTTCTACAAAGGAAAATAACCTGAAGAAAAATTTTAACTATTTACTTTCTGTATATCATTTGGAAAGATCTGTACATAAATAAATAAATTTGTGCATAAATTAATAAATGTACTATTTCTGGTTTGTTTTTCTCTTCCAGCTTTTAGTGTGTTTAATAAGAATCTTTCCAGGCAGTGATAAGTTGGAAACATCTAGTAAAAATAATAATGGACTTCTGTGTCAGCTGTGACCACGCTATCTTCTGAAGTCTCACCATGTTAGAAACAAATGTAGGAACTGTGTAATTCTTCTGAAACATGGAGGATTGCAAAGCTAATAATGAACTTTAAAATGATAAGGGGAGGTGAAATAGCCACAGTCCTGAAAGATGTTCAGGATTCTGCACATAATGTGTATTTATTCATCCCCACAGTTGAAATGTACATGTCTTCAACAACTATAATTTCTAAAACTGAGTATTCTAGGTGTGAGGGACCATGTCATAATTCTCACAATTTGTGTGTAGAGAAAAAACTATTGTCTTTTTAAAGCAGAGTCCACATATATCAGAAGCGCAGGGGCATGGTAAAGTTACCTGTATGTGATGTTGCATTGGACTATTAGTGTATGCAGATAATTCCTTATTAGTTTATTTGAATCTGCAAAACATTCATGTATTTCCCTATTACAGCTCCACATTTCAGTTGCCTAATGTGGCAATGGTATTTCCCTACCTTGCTAAATTAAGGACCTTGCTATCTTTGAAAGGCATCTCTGTGCTGCTTCAGGAGCTGAACTAACAGGCAGGTGGTAGCAGCTAGCTATAATTCACTTTGTATGCAGTCCCATTTGAGCATTTGTCTATCATGTAAATAGTGCCTTTTAAATACTGGCTAATCATTAAATCATCAGGGGGAAAGCTTAGTTTCTCTGAGCAGCACATGAAGACAGTGCTTTTACGAATAGTTCAGAGGAATTTTTTTTTTGTTAGGTGCTTTTACCAGCAGTTTACAAGTATGCAATTTTATAGGCAACTGCTGAAAGGGTATAAAATGAACCTCTGATAAAGGTGGTCTGTATTTGACCTCTTCTTTGTGGATAGTTTTTTTGTTGTTTGTTTTTTTTTTTTTTGTGTGTGTGTGTGGGGGGGGGGTGTTGTTTTTTTTTTTAAAGAGAAGGGAAACAATTAAACCAAAATAAAATACAAAATCCTCAGGGGTTGTTCAGTTGGGGCAGAAGAAGAAAAATTCAAGATGATCTTAGCTTGCTATTGGTAGCAGAAACCAGTAAGCTTTTAACAGTAAACTCCAAATGAACTCTCCTAGGATTTCTCAGAGAATCCACACAGAAATCACAGAAAGTCCATCATAACTAACATCACTCTCACATAGTGCTGAGTAGTTTCAACAGAATTGATAATTTCTTAAACAATTTCTCATTGAGAATTTCTTCAGGGCTATTTGACAGAGAATTGTGACAAAGACTAGGTAAAAAACAAACTAAACCAAACCATGGTAATTTATTTCAGTCCTTTCCACAACTTTCTGCTTTCACTGGACTCTGCTTGCACTACTGCTAGGAGCCCTGCTACACATTTAGTTAATGTTAGGTCATTGCAGCCCTCCTTCCTGAAGAGCCTGTATGTAGCTAGTGATGCTTTCCTGAGACATGGATCTTAGGGAAAATCAGGAAGCTGACTTTCAGCGCCCCTGGATTCCAGATGAAATCTCTCAGAGCCCGACATCCCTTCTAGGCCAGGCGCAATCCTTGAAAGAGTATCCAGAGAACTGAAGAACCATGTGAGTCCCAGCAGCTATATAACAATTTCAGGTGGAGTGACTTGTAAAACCTGCTCCAGGGAGAGATTGTAAGGGAGGGATTAGACCCACTCCTGCTCCTTTCTCTCAGCATGGTGCAGTCTGGGATCCAGGGAGCAGATGACCCTGCAAGGGAGTTCTGAGAAACATGTCCCATTGACCACATGGGCACCTAAGCCTCTCTGAGGAGCACAGTGCACAGGCATCTCCTGGGTTTGAACATCCAGGGAAGTCAAAGGTTCACTTTGCTGGTCTCAAATCAACCCATGCATTCTAATTACTGGGCTTTTATGTCTGATAACTGGGCTTGTTTTCTTTCAAGCGAGGCCACGAAAGTACCACACATGTCACGCAAAGTAGAGTCAGACTTTAAGTTCTTTGCTCTGTGTAGCCTGACATCAGGGTCAGGCTCTGGCCATGTGGCTTTGAAAAGCCCAACAAAGGCAAAGGCAAATTGAAGACAGAGCCCCTTCTCTGCAGTTGGGTGGGAATGTAAGTGTTCAGCAGTATGGGACAAATCTTATGGCAGGGGATGCTGCAAGTGAGCTAATCATCTAAAAGATGTAAATTTTGAAGTTACTCAGCCTCACTTGGTGTACCCAGGTGGTGCAAAGCAGTTTTTATTTGGCTCACTCATAAGCCAGAGTTTAATTCCCGTGCCACACACATTTCATGTTTCTCACAGCTTTGCTGATTTAGGTGAGCTCTAGTGACCATATCAGAACACACCTGGTGATCTCTAGGAGCAAATCCTCACAAAGATAATGTTCTTGGTTCATTTCCATGCAAGCAGGTGCTGTTTCTGTGGCAGCAGTAACACTGGCAAGACAGTCTCAAAAGGCCAGATTCTGCTGCCAAGCTACAATTCCTCTAATGTGAGCTAGTTATTCTTAGGTGACATGAGTTTAGAGATATGTGTAGCAGGAAGAACCAAGGTGGGTTCTTAAACGCCTTTATATGGAGTCTAAATTTATGGCCTCACATGGATAGGACTGATGGAATTGCAGTGAGCTATGTTAATCAAACTGGTTTACTCCAAAGGGACACTGTGGAACACCTATGAGAAGTCCTGTGCCTTAATATAGTACAATGTAGTGTCACTGTTTTGTGTGGCTGGTGAAGGAACTCCACTATTAGATCTCATAAGCATTACTGGACTAGAACCAGGTGTTTAAGTTAAATCACTTAAAATCTTTAATACTCTTAATTTGAGGTCTAAAGGCTGCATTCACCTCAGTTCCTCACATTCTTTATATTAATGCTTTGAGTTGTATCACCCCACTGATTTTCAAAGATAACAATGCAGCTGAATCAAGTTTAAAATAGAAAAGATATGGAGAAGGCCTTTGCTTGTATAAGTAGGTATTTTCTCCTAGATTGGCTAAAAAGATATCACACAAGCATCTTGCACAGATGGAAAATTACTGCCAGATCTCTGCCATTATTATAATAACTGAGAGCAGAGACACGAGAGTCTCATCACTCTGGATGCTGAGAGCATGCTGCGGCATCACATATGCAGGGAGTCAGATGGAATTTAATGTAATTGTCATAGCACATGCCTGTTTTGAGGTGTCACTTTGCTCTGTGATCAAGAACATTAGTGCAAATACCTGTGTCAACACACTGAGATAGGCAGGTAGTGTCCTAGGCAAATCTCTTAAGATTATTTACTGTGAACTACTGTCTGCTACGGTAACTTTCTGTACATGCTAGCCTCCTGAGACTGACTTTTCAGTTCAATGTACCAGACTTCATGTTCAGTCACTAATATTCCATGTGCATGCACTGGCACAGCTCTAAGGCTGCTCTGTATTATAGGCACAGCTGCAAATGTGGAGCTGGCCCAAGCTAGTGAGAAGGTGCCAGGCTCCAGGATAGTTGGAGGTATTTCCATGCACATTTGCTGGTAGTAATCTGGCTAAATCTTCTTGTATTAACTCTCCTCAAATCTCACTAGAAAAAGTGGGACGGTCCAGAAAATGTACTTGGGCCCTGACATCACCAGCAGCTATTGTTATATGCACCTATTGGTACAGCATGCTGCAAGTAGAGAGGGGTCCAGAAGCAGACGCAGTGCACCTAAAAGTAGTATCCATCTTGTCCTTGGGATGATGCCAGTTGGTATGTTTGAACATTGGAATGCTAAGTTGGAATGTTGGAATGCTCCAATTTTATGATATGATAACATCTTATATAAGATGTTATGTTGGAACCCCCTGCCTTGCTCCAGTCCAGGGGGCCTTCTGATGGTCTCAGAGTAGAAGTTCCCATACCAGGCACAGGATTCATGTTCTAAAGACAGCTTCAGACTTTTTTTCTTCCTCTGGTTTATTCTCCTAAGGAATTTGGAGGAGCACAAGTTTGTGGTGGTGGTATCATATTGGATTATTTTGTGAGCAAGTGTAAATTTTTCCAAGCAGTGAAATAAGAATTTTATGTCTGTGTTGTATAGTGAGAACAGTGAGCAGCAGCATCGCTTTCACGCCTGTATGATGAAATAACTGTTTTCAGAATGAGTTACATCAGTCACAAAACAGGAAATATTGCCATCTGAACATGATTTTCAAGGGAATGTGTGTACCTAAATGCCATTCAGTTTCTCTCTACATCCTAAACAAATGGTTAGTGCAGAATTTCATTTGTATATGACAAGCAAAGAGGGAGATATAAAGTCTCTCTAGCTCTAGGGTATGATTAAAGTAGATCAAACTCCCTATCACTCCTGGCTTGGTCATTCAAGGATGCCTACTGTCTAGAGATCCTGCATAATCTAATTAAGGAAGAGAGCACATCTGCCTGAGACAGGTAGGGCTAACACTGGCAATCAGTAGGACCCATGGAAATGAAAAAGGTATAGAGGAGTTTATTGCTGGTTTGGAACACACTTCTGAACAAATACGGCTTGTAGAAAGAGTTTTACTTATCAAATCTTTCCTGCATTGAGCAAAGCAGCTGATAACAAGACTAAGACCAGAACCAGATGATGTGTTTGGAAATAAGTCTTCCCACCTGGGGCTTGCAATTAAGTCAGTAAATTGCAAATAAGAGAACTTGCAGTCAACATAAGTACTTATGAATGTTAATAGTGAGGTGCAGGTGGCCTGTTCTGCCTTGCTATCCATTAGCTTTGCTCAGTTACAGAAGCTGTGGTTACTTGAGCACTGATGCAGATGTCTGCAATCCTTATCACCTTCCAGAAATGGATGTCTTCAGTACTTACTGAATTCCAGAATGTTGCAGAGAAATCCATAGTCCTCATTTCTGTACTTAATGCAACATAGATTTGGACAGAAAAAGGATTTCAAGAGAAGGGGAAGGCTTGAGGAGATACCATTTCATATACAGAGCTCAAACAGCCTAAACCCAGTTTGCAAATTGGGCTGACAAGACTGTACAGTGTTCCTTGAAGTTCAGGTGTGACTACATGGAAAAGAATCTCTAGTCACTTACATCTCCACCATGCCAAGTGTGAATATTAAGTTGTAAATTGGAAAAGATATGTCTGTGGCAGCAGAGATGAAAGAGAATCTTTTCTATACAGATTCATAGACTAGTAGTATAGTTTGGCTGGACGGGACCTCTAGAAGTTGCCCAGTCTAACCCCTGTTCTCAGAGCAGGGACAGCTTTATTAGGCTGCTTCCTAAGAAGTCAAGCTGGGAAGATCTCCAGGGGCAGTGGTCTCCCCTCTCTTCAGAGAGACAAAAGATCCCCAGATACCCTGGCAATGCCCTGTGATGCAACTTGTCTCTGATTAATGCTGTAGTGCAGATACACTAATCTGAGTAGTACACATCCCAGAAGAGTCTGGCTCCTTCATCATAGAGCCCTTCCTCATGGCAGCTGAAGGCAGCCAGAAGAACACCCCCTTGCTTTCTCACCACAAGCTGATCAAAGGCCTGTCTCCATTTCTCATCGGACATGCTGAGCTCTAGCAGCTGATTGTCAGTGGCCTCCAGCTGACTCACTCCACATGGTTAGTGTATGTCTTGTGCTGCCCTAGGGAGGCTTTATTTGGCATGGAGCTAACTGTGTGTCATGCATTGTGTCTCACTGACGACACTGCATGAGTATAGGCTGGCTGTACAGGATGCTGCTGCTTAGTGTTTTCAGCACCTCTGAGTCAGTTGGTCTGGGAAAAAGAAAAAAACAACCCAAAAGTAGGAGATCATATAACGAAGCAGAAAATACATTCTGAAATTCTTAGCCATCTTGTGCTCTTTTTGGCAAATTGCCTCATTTTGAGTGTGCGATGTGGCGAGCAGGTCATGACAAATGATGGAGTACATTTCTTTGAATACTGTGTCATTTTAGAAAAGTCACCAGCAAACTGAAATCAAGTTTAGGCAGCTGTAACAATAGGAAGATGAGATAAAAAATTGCAATAAATAGCTGTTAGATGGCTTGCAGTTGTCAATGTTTCAAGTTGCAAATAGCCAGCAACTTTGAATTGGAACTGTTCTTGTTCAGGCTTCAGGCACAATTTGTAAAAGGCAACTGGACAGCTTCAAGAGCTCTAAGCAAAAAACTTGCCTTTCTAACCTAGACAAACAGCTATCCTGCAGCATGCTGTCTGCAGCAGTGTTTCATTCAATCTAAGCCTTCTAATGTAGTCTCCAAAGATATTTATTGTCCCCAGTTTCTATTCACTTTGTAACTCGAATTTGTTGAATTGTTATCTCAGCCCAAGCATTTCAGCACCCCTGCCACTGTCAGATCTTTTTATGTGTTGCCTGACAATGAAAAGGAGAGGGCAGGATGATAGAGAAAGGATAAACCAAATGGGAACAGGTCTGTGGGTAAGGAGAGGAGACATCCTTCTCCAGAGAAGACCTTTTCCCAAGTGGGAAAATAATTTCAACTTTTTTGGTCAAAAAGCTATATCAGACTCAGGAAGTCTGGATGCTTGGGGAGCACCAGAGGGCAGGCCAGACAGCGCAGGGTAGCTTCCTGCTTTTCAGGCTGCTTTTGGTCTCTGAGAGACCAATCACCCTGCATCTGCAGGCATTGTTACTGTATCACAAGATGACAATCACACTCCACCTGGACACCAATTTTGTTTTAATTTTGTTTTGTTTGCATTGACATAATCCAGGAGCATTAGATTGAAGTTTCCAAAGCTTTAAATCAACAGAGTAAAGTTAAGACAAAATCAGGCTCCCCAGATCATCATTATCTGGAAGTACTTCCTGTAGTTCATCTCTGCTCTTAGTCAGGATCAGTGATTCAGCCAGTGCAGGCTTGGCTGGCAAGGTGCAGCAAGGAGAGCCACGCATTTCATATCCCCACTGATCCCAACAAACCCAGGGTTCAAGCGCTGTACCTGAGAAGAAGATTAGCATTCAGAATGCTTTTAGCATTCTGAAAACAGACAGATAGATGCTAACCAATGCTCAGTTGTTGCTGAGACCTTGTGGCATTCAAAGTCTGGGGGGAAAAAAAAGTCAAACAACCAACCAAATAGCTGTAAACTTCATGAATCAGAACATGCATAGCCATTTGTGCCTTGCCTGAGCCTTGCAGCCAGTGCAGCGCTCACTTTGCTCACAGACAACAGATGAGGCTTGAGCAATATGGGAAGAAGACAGGAGGAGCCATCACTAGCCTAGCCTATTTCATTCTTGGTAGCTTTGCTGCTTAGTATTGCTATGCAATTAAGCTGGTAGGCTGGCAAGGCAGAAGTTCGTTGTTCAGGAAATTAGCCATCTCTGGGATTATAACCATTGCCATTGATCAGCACTGCAGAAGGAGAAGGGGAAATAATCACTACAGTATCTTTGAGCATACTGGATGGTTCATTTGCACAACAACACTCTCTGTAACAGTTCCACTTCAACCTGTGCTCTGCATTGCCCAGAGAAGTTAAACAATATCCCCACTGCTTTGGTAATGACACACTGAGACAAGGGTTTTGAGGCTTCCCTCACTTCTGAACTATGAAAAAAGCAACAAACTTTCCATGCCTAGTAAAAGAATGTCTGTGACTAAGGAATAGTGCTTATAACTAATTTTGTGGGGTTTTTTTGATCTTTGCTCTCTTCATATGCTGGGGACAGAATTACTTGCCTTTCTCTTCCTGGGAGGTTAACATGTCTTCCTCTCCCTTCAGGGTCCTGCTGACCTTGATGTGGGCTTCTTTGTAATTACATATCTGATATTTTCAGTATGGGAAGTGGAGCCTGAAGAACTGTGTTGCACAGTAAACTGAAAATTTCATTGCGGACTTTATCACTATTATTATCTGCACTGAGTTTAGGACGAAAAACCTCTTCCTATCTATTGTCTTCTCAGCCCTAACGAGACTTGCTTATCTGTTTTCACTGAAATCATTATTACACCTGTCTGTTCACATATGGCTTTCCCAAATCTGAGCTCCCTACATGTGCTTGGCATGGTGCTGAATGGGCTTTTGATGGGAAGGTGCAAATTACCTGTGACCCTTTTCAGAGCCATCTGTGAATGCTGTGCAGATTGCCATGGCTACCTCATTGACAACACTTGGTTAGTGAAGCCCATAGTGCCTTCCCAAGAAGGGCTTTCCCTTGGTTTACTAGTTTAGGTGCTGAAACATGTGAAGAGATGTGACAAGCTACCCTGAAAGCCAGTGGGAGTGGAGAGTCCAAAAGCCTCCTCCAATACACTGATGACCACATCACTGGTATATTACTTTTGTCAGACGATTTTGCTTCTTTCCATTGGCTTCCATTACTGCGTCTCCTCATAAATCCGAGGATGACTGACAAGAGTCACCTTCAGGCAGACACAGCTTTTTTTAACATGTCTAGCAAGGGGAGTCCTTCTTTTCACCACTGCTCCAACTCCCTTCTCCTGTGCTAGCTCCACATATGGTATTGTAGTAATTCAGTTATATTGCATGGAGCTAACGTAAACTACCATTACACTAAAAATACAGGGTTTTTTTTCCCTTTCTGTTTCTGGCCAGTTATGTTTCTGATTTGGAGCAATAATACAGTTCAGATAACTATCACACATTTGAGAAGTATCCCACTGTTAATATCTTAACTGTGTTTCTTCACTTTGCACACATACCCCAGCCTTTGAAACATCTGCTCCATGCCAGCAGGACCAAAAATATAATCCCATCCTTTCATTATGTAATAGCCTCTATTCTCTTTTTAGCTTATTGTCATATGTCTAAATTCTTTGAGATGAAACCTTTCCTAGCATACCCTTTAATACCAGTCTCTGCTGGGAGCTCTTTATCTTCCATGAAAGAACAGAAATGGCCAATATCAGGAAGATTAGGTCCTTTTTGCCTAAGAAAACATGGCATTTCACACTTTCCTCTGGCTTCCTGAGTTTTCTAAGTTGCAGAAACAATCTGCATAGCAAGAGACAAAGATTAGAGTCAAAGATTACCCAGAAGGGAAGTAGATTAAAAAGAGGTTTTAAATGAGGGAGGTATTCATATACACAACACGCAAACACAGAGATACAGACACACACAGGGTTGAGGTAGCTGATGTGATTCCATTATTTCTTATGTGGGTACTCTTCCCTGAAGGTGTGATGGCATGCATTTTAAATCAAGGGACATTAAAAGAAATAATGCATTTGCAGCCACAGATGAAAGCAGCAAAGCAGCACATAAGAACAAAAGCAAATGGGACACATCTGTGTCTCTGCAGATTAAGTGGCATATGGCAGTGACATGCTTTACAGTCTCAGAAATCTGCAAAATATACAAAATAAGGTGGGGTTTTTTTATAGCTACCAAAGCACTGGAACATGCCACATTTTTGAAGGTGTTCTTCCAATTCTTTATGCTGATGAAGTTGCCTGTGGAACAAGCTGCTTTTTTTCTGATACTACTTCTGTTACTTCCCCCATAATTCATAATTGCATATAGTGTGTGTGCATCTTCCTATGATGATTCTATTTGCATTCCCAAAGAAATTGCTAAAAACATCTGTAAAACTACAGTGATAAGCTAAGAAGAAAATAAATAATCAAAGAGGAGCTATGACAGAAGAGCTGTTAGGTTAGGTTGTTAGGAAAATGCTAAAAAGTTCAAAGTTTTAGCCCTAATAACTATAGGTTGTCATAATGGCTTTTTGCTCTCTGAATGTTCCAGTTATAACAAGATTGTACACAACAAAATATAACAATAATTCTCAGTATAGTGACACTGTTTTTTAAAAAAGGCCCGAACTCCACTTAATATATTTTAGGGAACACTAAGACAAGCAAATAAACCAACTAATGGGAATGTGGCAAAGTAACAATACAGAGAGAAAAAAAAACTATATACATGTTCTGAAATACCTGCAGAAGGTGTGAATAAATACCACAACCACAATATTGCTGCAGTTTAGGACCTTCCATGAAGTATCAGGCAAAATAAATATTTAAAAGCAATGATGTGATGGACCAGGAATATGCTGTTGATTATTGTTGTTTTTAACTTAATTTGCAAAAAGTTCGTAATATGCAAACAATTCTAGGAACAGTTACTGAGAATGGAAATTTAAAAAAAGGACATGTTTTGTAATTCAGAGACATGTTATGTGTATGTTTGAATATAAAATAATATGGGAAGAATGGTCTGAAAACCATTCCTTATTGGATCTCTTGGTCCCAATAACTTCCATGATTTTGTTTTAATAAAGCAACAGCTAGAAAACATTCAGCTAGCAGCTGGCCAAACAAAATGTTCAAAGATTATGAAAATAAAACTAGGGAACTCTATGTACCAGCGGTGGAATCATAGACTCATATAATCATAGAATGGTTGGGGTTGGAAAGTACCATAATATCATCTAGTTCCAACCCCCCTGCCATGGGCAGGAGCGTCTCACACTAGGCCACGTTGCTCAAGGCTCTGAACAGACTCGCCTTGAACACTGCCAGTGATGGGGCATGCACAACCTCTCTGGGCAACCTGTCCCAGAATGATAGATAAATGCAGGTATTGTGGCTGAAAACCTCAGGGAAATCCATGTCCTTCTACCTACTCTGTTGTTAATATTTCAATATTATTCTTTACTGTGAACAGCAAGCCAGAATGCGGTCCACACGTTCAGTCCAGGATGCTGATGACTTTTGGAGCAAACCTGGGAAACTGGCAAGAACTGTATTCTTGCCTTGTAGCTCAGGGAGCTGTGCATGCAAAGCAGAGCACAAGCATCAACCAGCCAAGACTAGACATGACAGCACAACTCCTAGGAAAGGAAGGAGCACCTGGACTTCCTTGGGGTGGCATATGATTCGTCTGGGAAGAGCTAGCTGCAATTCTGTCAGCCACTCATTCTTACCAGACAATGCTGAATAGCCTCCAGCCCCAGCAAACACTTCCCCAGGTCTGAACCCAAACCCACAGAAGAAATAAAGAGTATTACGGTAGCACCAGTATTACTGGTGAGAACAACAGAATGATGCTCAAGAATGGAACAGGCAATCCATGCCCAGAGGATCCCACCTGGACAGAGAACATGCAAGAGGTTCGTTGTCAACTCACAGCAGTATGCCTAGAGCCCTATGTCTTCTCAACAGGTGAAGTAAAATTGTAAAGGAACAAACCAGTGCAACCACTGAAACCATATCCCATACACAAGGAATGAGGAAGGGCCTTGATAGTTTTAGTCAGCATCCTTTTTTCCCTTCCTTTTCTCCTTTCCCTTCTTATCCTTCTCCATTTCCTTCTCCTTCTCCTTCTCCTTCACCTTCTCCTTCTTATCTTTATTTCTATTTTTATGCTATTTATTTATTTTTCTCTTTTTTCAATTTATTTTTCCTACTGATAGGCTTGGGGTTTTCAAAGATAATTCAGAAACAAGGGGGAAACTGTATGAGGCAGTGGGATATGGGGTATCTATAGCTTAAAGACCCTTAATCCAGAAGTCATCCTGCCCTTTGCCAGTTACTTGTAATTTGTCAGTTACTTCCTGTAACATACATAGGCAAGTAAGTCTAGCATTCCTTTTGGGAGACTGACCTGGCAACCTTAAATATTGATGTCCATCTTCTAGCCTAGTTTAAAAGATGAAACAGTGTCATAGCTTTCAGTTAGATTTCTGTGACTGGGGGTAAGCAGTGGTAAAGCTTATTCTATTACTACTCCTGAGAGGTCCAGGCTTACCCATCACTGACAAGAACTCCATTTAACACACAAAGATGCAATGTCACAATGCATTAGCACAAGGATTAGAGGGGAGAAAACTAGAAAACTCTCTGGAGTACGAAACATTAAGTATTTGAAGACTGCAATTAAAAGAAAAAGTTGATGAAAACACAAGTCTGACTTGTGACCCACCTCAGTTCCTTCTCCAGTGCAGCTCTAACAGAGAGATGGCAGTGTGATTACACTACCGAGGTCTATGTGGTACCAACAGCTGCCACGGCTATTTGCCAGGACACCCGAAGGCTCTGCTGCTTTAGAATCTATGTAATTTTTAAAGCAAAACAATGCAGCACATGAACGCGTGGTCACTAATGTCAAGCCAGTGGGCTAAGAATAGGTCAGCTAAGGCTGTGTTAACAATTTTGGATATAAGAGGTCACAAAGTAATAGGATCATGTTGCAGAGGGGAGAGATGAAGAAAGTGTAGAAAACCAGGTGCAAAATTGCTTTACCGGGCTATTTCAACTCATGAAGTTTAACAGGGAAAGAAGCCTGGCTTCAGTACAGTTGGAGCACACAGTATACTAAGAAAGCTTTCTGAAGCACACAGCAAAGGGTTATGGTTAGATCTTTCCAAGTCAGAACTCCCTTGGCAGAACTGCTTTAATGCACCATGACAGCGACGATACCAGGGCACTCTAGCAGCCCAGCTGACTTCCAGAGACTGGTGAAGGGCACTTTTCTCTTGTGAAAGCTGAAGCAGCCAGTTTGAAAGGAAGGTTAAAGGCAAATATTATGTAAGTACTCGAGAGCACTAGTGCAGACAGTAATTTCTTCCCTGAAGCACATGGGGATGTGGCAGTAGGAGGGTGGTGAGGTAGGCAGTTGGGTTAAAGGACAGCAAATTTGACCAAAGCTCAGAACCTCTTTCCACAGAACAAAGTGTTGTGATTTTCACTGGTGTCATTTCCACAGGAAGGTCTTACAAGGGAGTTGGGGTGTATTGAGACACTAGAAAGCAAGTACTAATGCCAACACAGAGTACTTAAATCACTGCAGGAAAGCTTGCTTAAGCTGGTGAGGGAGAGATACTGTGGCCAGAGCTTGTCTTTGCCAATGGTGAAAACATAGCATACAATCTGACGTGTCAGCAAGGGCTATTGAAGCAGTGTTTACACCATCTGCTCCTCTGGATCCCCATGATCGTGTAATGTATTGAAAGGGCCAATGAAGACGATGTGGTGGTGTAACTCACCAAAATAAATAAAAATACTTTTTCTCCTTGTTCACCAGGCACTGCCATGCTGGAAAGCTACAAAGCTCCCTTTAATATCAGGAAAACTCAGGAGAACACAAATTAAGCAGACTTACAAACTGCTTATAAACTAAATTTATCATTAGCTTTAAAAGGCATGGATGCAGTGTTGGATAACACCTTGTTCCAGCCTTGCAAGGCTTGCTGAGCGCAGTCAGAGTAAGACTGAAGGAAGAGGCTGGGGAAGGCCAAACTAATTGTTATGGTTTGTTTGCATTGTCAAAAAGATATTAATCACATCCACTGTGAGAGAAGTCCCGGTCTCAATGTACAGAGCTCTGCTCAAGAGTTAAAAAAAGTCACATACAGAGACCGGGAGCTGCAGTGGATAAAAAAGTCTTCAGTCCAAAGTAATAATGATTTAGAGTGCAGATTCCCTGCCAGGGATTGGATTTCTACAGTTCAGGGAATATGCATTCACGCTGACAAGACTGGTTTGGCCTCAGGGAACCTGCAGCCCATGACCCCTCACTCTGTTAGATGCAGCTCTTTGGTAGGGCTCAGGTTTCCACTGGCCACAGCATCAGCACCTACACTGTTTCGGGGGACCTAAGCTCCTGGGTAGTGTCTCCCAGCAAAGTGGTCACCTTTCTGTGGAAAGAGACCCAAGATCTCACTTCTGTCCTGCCCCATCCATGGTTGTTGTGGCAAGGAAACCTGGCTATGCAGGTTAGATGGATGCTCTCCATACCCATCCCAAAGCTGGGGAACAGGGGCATCTTGCAATTTAAGCATAGTCTGAAATTCTGCCAATCTTTATCATGCTCATGTGTTTGCATGACAGCTTCTGTGTTTAGGCTGTTCCCAATGAAAACTGAGTTAGGTATGTAACACCAGAAATTCAATATCATTATACATGCCTGTCAAATACTTTAACATTCATACCACCATCTTATTATGCATTAACAAACTATGCAGCCATCAGAAGGAAAAAAGGCAAGGAAATTAACCCAAAGACTGGGAAGCCTGCCACAAAAAACTGAAGAGGGTATAAAGAAGGCTTGTTACTCTTTCCTGAGCACAGTAAAGGGTGTGATGCATCAGCTCCAAGAAATAAGAATACATGTTACTCATGCTGCGTAAATGCACAATATGTCCAAGTAATACCATCTCTAGTAAATAAGGACAAGCAAATAAAAGAGCTCTGGCTGCCTTCCGGGAAGCTGGCTGGTGGTTTTGGAGCCACAACACTGACCACCAGCAGGAGGGGCACCAAGGAAGAGGGACATTTACTCAGAGACCCAGAGGTTGGTTTGTAGTTTCTGAATTTTAATAATTAATTTTTTATAAGAGGTCCTCAGTCACTTATTCAGAAAAGCTGCATCTGTCAAAGCCTTGTGCAGAATTCTGGGGATTTTTTGGTGAACTTCTTTCAAATTACAGACTTATTAAGGTGGGTTTTTCAACAAAACAGACAAACAGTAGGGACAGTATGACCAGCCCGAATGATAGACGCCTTCTTTCTTTTCCCCTAGTCTCTCAGCAGGGTGAAAGCCAGAGACGCTTGTACAGAGAACTGCTGAGAAACTACAATCGTCTTGAAAGACCAGTGGTGAATGACTCCCAACCCCTTGTAGTCGAGCTCCAGCTTTCTTTGCTGCAGATAATTGATGTGGTAAGTTACTTGCTGTTCTGTTCTCTAAGGCACCCATATGGCATAACAAATCTGATCTCTTGTGTAGGGACAGTACTTTTCCTCTTAATTAGGCTATCAGATTTGAATGCAGACTGTCTTTGGCTGAGAAGCCTCCCTAAATGCTGGAGTACATGCTTTGACACTTTGGAGAAGTAAATACCCTCCTAAAAGCACAGCCATCTCTGATACAACATGAGCTGCAAAAGATTAATTATGTATTTTTTTCCTTTTTTTTTAACCAGAAAGAAGATTTCATTAAATTAGAAGCCATGTGTTATTACAAATTATTAATGATGAATCCTCCTCTGAGTGATGTGGAATGTGAATAACTGTAGACCATGTGCAGTGTTCCAAGCTAGCATCACTGCACTTACACTTTTTCATTAGACATTATAGTGGCACTAGCCTCTTCTCACATCTTTACTGTGTGCTGTAGTTGAAGGAGCCTTCCCTGAGATGAGGTTAGAAATATATAAGACTGGAGGCACAGCCACCTAATTGTCTTGACTGCAACATGCTCTCTCAGAATTGGCAATCTGACCCATGGAAAAAATTAATGTAATAATCTAAATCCCTTTTATCATTATGAAGAGGATTCTGTATGATAAACTATGATACATAGAATTGCTGTCATCTACATGGAAAAAGTAAGCCAGGAGAACAATTATTACCACCTCCATTCTGTCAATACAGCAAACAACTGAACACATTAGTGCTCCTTTCCTCTTACCCTTTCCACAGTCAGTATTATAGGCTGCTTTCCAATACACCATTACTGTCACGGAAGGAACAAGGAAGAGAGAAAAAGAGGTGCAAACTTTAGTGCATTTGCAAACCAATTTGGCAGAAGCCTTACATGTTTAAACAGTTCCAAGCTTTCTCAATTTTTCAGGAAATGTGTGACGCACTAAGTGCTCTCCCTGCATGGGGAAGAAGGACCTTGGAAGTCTAGCCTCCAGCACTGTGCCATACAAGTGGCAGATTGAGGCAGTTGTGGCGCTCCTGAAAGCAGGCAGCACCCACTCAGGCAGGGCAAACAGCTCTCTGTTTCTAAATGTTAGCAACTGCATTGATCTGGAAGAGAGAGATCAGTACTCTGAGCCAAAGTCATTCATTCACGGCAGGAGCTTGCAGAAAAGAGCAGAGAAATCCTCCAGCTAATTTCAAGTAAGTTTCAGCAGCCAGTTCCAGGTTTAGCAGAAGCATCTTAGCTCTAAAGATCTTGCTCCAGTCCTTTTTCTGATGATATTTTCTTGCAGTAATTTGAAGGTTAGTGGTGGTAAAGGGGAGGTTTTAGCCTTAGGGCTGTGACTGTACATTTTCAAAGTCAGTCAGTCAGGAGGAGTTATGTAAAACCTTTTTTTCAGCTGTTTTTCACATTCACGTGTGTAACCCTTCCATTCAGGAAATCAGCACTTCTTTGAGCGCTTTATCTGCATTATGACAATGTCCATTGCAACAAATTTAATTCCAGACTTCCCTTTTGATTGTTCACTGTAGAAAAGAGGTAATCTAAATCGTCATTCATAGCACAAACAATGCTTTGCTTCCCTCCATCTCTGCAGACTGCAGATGGTAGAATTTAATCAGCTCAAAGAATTATGACTTGTCTCAGGCTCATGGTCTTGCAAACTGCACTCGTATTGTTTTAAAAAACATTCGGAGACACCTGAAGTGTTTACCCTGCATGATGTGAAAAGATACCTGTCTTCTCTGCGGAGGAACGGAAAATCCTTTGCAGGTGAGTCCCTGTAGTAGAAAGGTCACTGTGGCATCAACAAGTGACTAAATCAACCAGCCTGAAAATCCACAAAACACTGATCTTGTAGGTCCTTACCCTACCCTACCTTCCTGTGGGTCCCAGGAAGCAGGCTGTGAGCATGGACACAGCCCCTAAGTCTCCATGTCTGGCTGGACAGACTGAAGCATCTGATGCTCTAGCTGATGAAGAAAATGTCTGTTTAAAAGGAGGGTTCTTATAGCCACAGTGATGTAAAGAGTAGCAGACAAGTTACAAAGGAGAGGTAGCCGCTATTTGCTGGCACACCATGAAGCAAACCAAGTGGGCATCATTCTGTGCACTCAGATGGGAGGCTGAGTGTGAGTAGACTATGCCTCCTCAGCTGCCCTGCTTGGCACAAAACAAAGCAACTTGTGCAGAGTTGCTTCTTACTTGAAGAAGGGGACAGACAGCATGACAATCTTAGCAGTGGTGTATGCACTAACAAAGTGCAAAGCTCCTCTTTTGGGGTACTTGTGTGTCCAGCATGTTCCATTTCCACAGAGCAGGGTACTAGGCGAAGTCCCAACCTGAATGGACTTCAGGCAGCATTCTCCCTGGGGAGGAAATAAGGACTCATAAACTCTGGACTGCATCTAGTTTTTCATCAGTCTCCTGGTCAAAAGGAAGGGGTTTGAAAGGGCTGGTCAGATCTGGCTGACCAACCAATGTTTATAGGACTGGTGCCACAGCCAGGGAGGGGTTTGGCTACTTAGACCATAGGAGTTGCTTTGAGAAATATGGTCTACTGAGGCTGATGGGGTTCACTTGTCAGAGAAGGCGAAGAGCATCTTCAGTCATAAGCTTGCCAAGCTGGTGAAGAGGGCTTTAAAGTTGCCAGGGGAGGGGAACATCAATCCACCCCATTCCTACCAGATAGATGCCAGTGCCAGCAAGAGATGTCCAAGGCCTGGAGGGGGATTACATGTCAGCAGAACACCTGAAGAGCATCACAAAGGAATTCCTGCCACTCCAGCCAGTAAGCCAGCTTTATTGGGTAGCAACTTAAATATTTCTATGCAAATGCACATAGCATGGGGAATAAACAAAAGGAGAAATATGTGCTCCATTTCAGTGACAATCACCAAAGCTAGAAGCTACCTGTCAGTAGACTCTATGCCAGAAGGTGAAGGTGAGAAGGCAGAAGGAAGGCAACACCCAGACCTGTGGTACCTTCTGTCTGACACAGCCTTTCTAGTGTCAGTTTCTTCAAATAATCTCTATCCAGTCTGAATTCCTTTAAGAAGTTGCTTTTCTTGCATCTAAGTGGTTTTGCTTCATGAGATGTGAAATAGAGAAGAGACTTGTTAAACTCCACCAACTTGTGAAACCACACTGCTTTCTTATCTGAAAATGTGCTTATTCGTTCCCGTGAGTGTTAATGTGGCACAGGCACTGTTTCCTGCTTTGTGAGGTGTGATTGGAGGCAAGAGGTGCCACATGGCTGTGAGCAGGCCAGTGCTAGCACTGGTCCTGCCAGAGGGGCAGAGAAGGGTGGTAGCCACTTGCACTGGCCCCAGGTACTGCCCCAAGAGCAAGCCATTAGCCTCCCAGCCATACCATCTGGTAGGACAGAGGCTTTCTAGGGCTGGTTCTGCAGGTAAACTGAGTAACCAGAAAGTTCAAGGGTTAAATTTCTAGGTCGAATTCATCTCTCCTTTCCTAAACTGACTTTATAGCAGCTAGGTGATTCCCTCCCACCTTTCAATCCAGCACCATTACATGTTCAAATCTCTGTGCTGGGTGTTAAGTAGTAAACCCAGATCAACAGACAAGTGGTTCAAAGCAATATAAATATTCCACAACACATAAGCACCTGTTCACATATTATTTCCAATATAGTATCAGTGTTCACTAGCTTAAACCGTAATCCTAACAGTACATCCTGTACAAATCTTCTATGGCCAGATAACTTCAACGACGTAAACTTGACTATGCAAGATTCAAAAAGACAGAATATGAGAAAGAGAAAGAACTAGTAAGGAGAGGATTATAAAGCGGTATTCTGAGGCTTATTTAATTACAAAACATTGACAACTGCTAGAGAGAGAAGCTGACTCTTTCAACTCTTTCAGATTAAAGTGTCTTTCTTTTTCCTCTTCTAGAAATACCTTCATGTTCAGCTGTGGGCTTCCTGTATAGCCTTCGTGAGCTGTTTACTCTGTTTCTCCTTGTATAGACCTACTCTACCAAGCCATGTATCTTTCCAGAAAGTTTTTTTCCACCAGAAATTTGAGTCCTATCTGGCAAGAGCAAATTCAGTGAGACTAGAGCAGTAAGACTGATGAAAAATAGTGTAACTCAGAAGGAAAACAAACTGGATATCATGAGAAAGTTGGGGCTGTTCAGCCTGGAGAAGAGAAGGCTGCGTGGAGACCTCATAGCAGCCTTCCAGTATCTGAAGGGGGCCTATAGGGATGCTGGGGAGGGACTCTTCATTAGGGACTGTAGTGAGAGGACAAGGGGTAACGGGTTAAAACTTAAACAGGGGAAGTTTAGACTGGAGATGAGGAGGAATTCTTTACTGAGAGGGTGGTGAGACACTGAAATGGGTTGCCCAGGGAAGTTGTGAATGCTCCATCACTGGTGGTGTTCAAGGCCAGGCTAGACAGAGCCTTGGGTGACATGGTTTAGTGTGAGGCGTCCCTGCCCATGGCAGGGAGTTGGAACTAGATGATGTTAAGGTCCTTTCCAACCCTAACTATTTTGTGATTCTATGGTTCTATGATTCTATAAAAGCTGAAAATTAGTAATTAATGATCATGAATAGGCATCATTAAAATCCCAGGTAGAAAAATTACAGAGAAGTTGCTAGACCAACAGATTCATCAAAGTTAAATCCCAAACTCTCTCTCCTGGTCATAAAACTCACATAGTGAGATGAATTTTGAACTCTGGGAAGAAAAATTAAATAAATTGGCCTCTTCATTAACATGGGAGGAGCTTGAAGAAGGGAAAACCAGGGCTGATGGACCCATGAATTATTATTTTGCCTGCCCTCTAAGTGCCAGACATTATGAAAACGTCAGTCTCACTAAACCAATTAAACAGGACAAGTGAGTTTGCTAGCACAATTATATTAATCATGGGTATTATGGCTTCCCGTCTAATACTACTTTATGGACACATCAGCATGAAGCATTATGATGAAGTCTTAATTACTTGAATTAAAACTGCATCTTTTTTTCATTGGCTTCTGCCTGACTTAGGTCAAAGAGCAAAGAGACCTCATTTAGGGAGTAGCAAAATAGTTTTCTCTCAGCATGGCTCCTCAAGCTGTACTTGGTGGCTCTGGTTTTAACAAAAGAATGGCTGGTTTGCTTCTGAGGTGTTCAGTGGTGGTCATCCAGCTTGGGTATTTCACAATGGCTAACCAATTTACAGCCTCCCTGGTGAAAAGGCTGTACTATGCTCTTTGAAGATGTGTGAATTTAGATCATGTATATTCCACAATCTTGGGTAACTAATTTGATCCATCAAGGATTTTTAATAATCTTTAGTACTTTTACATCAGTTCTGCAAGGTGCACAGGAGCAAAATGTCTTTAAAGTGAGATTTTCCTGATGAACTTAGGAAAACTCAGGAATGCAATAGCAGCGGCCGGTAAAGAAAGTCATCCTTTGAAGAAATATTCAGCTGCTTGAAATGGAAAATATTTTCCACAACTCCGTCCAGGCAAGGCAGCAGGGTCCCCAAAATTAGACACTTCTGGCCATGCCTCGCTGTTGCCAGATGACTGTGGAAGCTAGCATAGGGCAGGGGCACTGCAAATGGTGATGTTTCTAACTCCACCAATTTTGATAAAGCAGTTAAACCAAAGCTATTGGGATGGTGCTAAACCTAGTCCTTTTTATTTTCTCAGTGTTTGGAAGGTTACTATCTTAACACTTCGCTTTATACTTCTTTACTGTGAGGGTGGTGAGGCACTGGAACAGGTTGCTCAAAGAACTGTATACTCCATCCCTGGCAGTGTTCAAGGCCAGGCTGTTCAGAGCCTTGGGTGATATGGTCTAGTGTGAAGAGTCCCTATCGATGACAGGGGGGTTGGAACTAGATGATCTTAAGGTCATTTCCAACCCAAACCATTCTATGATTCTATGATTGAACACTGTTCTCTGAGTGTAACTCCTAAGAGCCAGTGAGTTCAGCTCCTCAGTAAAAAACTTTCCATCCCTTATCACAGGCTTTAAGCACTCACTTGAGTTTTTGAACAGGCCTGCATCCCTTTACTTTGCTGTGGGGTCACAGGTGTGTGCGAATACAGGAAAAAAAAGCAAAGGCAGCCTTGCAGTTAGACTGAGTGTGAGTCTTTAACAAGTTCTAAGGGTTGGCCTATTTGGGACTTTTCTTAGCCCTCCTTCTACTGCTTTCCCTGTGATTTCAAATGCTGAAAAGGTCAATGAATAATGAATAGCTTGGAATAACTATTCATGTCTAGTTTTATTTATTGAAACACCTGCTGACTGTGCACAAAACACATAGAAGGCTATTTCAGGATGAGGTATCCACCCTGAAGAATATACAAACCACCTGCATGCTATGTGTGGATGACCTGGAATTTTAATGGAGGACTGACTGCTTTTGAATGGTGACATAACATCCTTTCCCCCAGGAACAAAGTATGTATCTCAGTTCACCCAAGTAGACAGCAGTGCTATGCTGGAAAGCCATGCAAGGGCCTCTGACCCAGCTTCTGGATTTCCATGAGAAGCATCTGTGAAACAGTAAGACAAGGCCGGTGTCTTCATTCTCCCCAGAATCTGTGGGAAAAGTTTGTTCCTAGAATGTTTTTGTCTTTGTTGAGGGACTTGAGGTCAGACAGCCTCAAAACCAGTGCTGGAGTCTGTAACATGACACACTTCACAGCAGTACTGATCTTCAGGGATGGCTGAGAATCTGTACCTTGGGAAGATAATCCCTAGTTTTCTAAGGCAGGTAACCGCAGTCCTGGTTGAAGGTCAGGTGACATATGCAGTGTAAGAACAAGTCTGCCTTTTTTCACCATAGTGGCAGTGTAAATTGGAAAATGTGGGCAAAAAGGCAGGTAAGGCAAAAATCTGTAGGCATGGCAGACCCTCAGTCACTCGTTGTGTTAGTGAGTGGGAGAGCTCACTATCCAGCTTGGATGCCCTGGCTGGCAGCAGGAAACTCCCATTTCTTTCCATGTTCCTTCTTCCTGTTCTTGCCTTGGGGGAATGTGCAGATTCAGTACTTCCTGCTGCAGGTTTTACATCCAGGCCTTCTCATTTAACATTCATAATAAAACAAATTATGTTTTCTGACATAACAGGGAGCCAAGGCCTTCACAAGGAACACACTTCAAAGTCTTTGTGGGCCATGCGTTATGTTTCCTGAAGAACAGAGCTCACATTCCTGTGTTTGCAGACTGTTCGCAGACAGCCCCTGTTTAAATGCTATGCCTTTTGCAGATTTTCTTGGAGTAGCTGGCTCTAGGAATTTGCAAGGGGAACAGTGTGAATGGACAGTGGCCAGACCCTCCAACACGTAAAGCTCCTGCTATGAAAGCAAGTGTGCACAGGGCTGCTGTAAACAGCAGGTAGGGCACCATGCTGCTCCACTCAGAATGCTCTTTTGGGAAGAACACTGGGGACTGTTTGAGGCAGTGGGACCAGGCAATGTCATGCTGCTACCCAGTGCAAAGACCAAAGGCAGATTGTGCTGCTTGCCCACAGTGAAAAAGAAGCCAGTGTCAACAGGTGGGAATGTGGCTCAACTTAGGTGGAAAACACCTACAGGACATCGTTTCCAGCCATTCATAAGAGAAAAGGCCAAAGCAAAAAGGTGACAAAAGGAGAATGGTGTGGTTGTTCTGCTATGAGCTCTTAACCATATCTTAACTTGACAACACTAGCCTTACTGAGTCTCAGTCCTGACAGGCAAAGAAATGCTTAGGAGGTGTCAGTGGATGTTTGTTCATTCTTTGTTATTCCAGTGTATTTTTGTATCTCTCTCCCTGTATCTCTCCTCTTTGTTACAGGTATCGAGATGACATACTTAATCTTCAGGTATCTCTTCAAAGTTGATGTTACTATGGCAACATTTATTCCAATTTTTTAATGAGACCACTTAGATATAAAGGCTGTCCAGCGATGCTTACTGAATGTTGCCAAAGCAGCCTGGGTTTTCATTAAGCTATCTGGTGTTGTAGGACTTCAACCGTACACTGCATTTAAACTGAGTTTTAGTTAATCTGCTGAAGATTGTGGGCAGATGGCTGTTTCAAGCAATAGAAAGGACTGCCTGCTGCAGCTGCAGATTGAGTGTGCAAATATTTGAAAACCTTATCAATTCCTTTTGATACTCTTGTTCAAAATCCTGTGCAGAGACAATGCCTCTGCTAAAACAACTTTCCAAGGATATCTATTCTTGTATCAAAAAACAAAAACAATGTTAAAAAAAAAAAAAAAAGACATTAACCAAAGTAGCCATGTATGGCCTTTGGTGATTTCTGAGAGCAACCTTTCAATTTGGGACTTTTCTGGCCAGTATCTTGCAATAAATCAGTGGCTGATTCAACTCCCAGTTCTGCAGCTCTGAGAGAACAAGGATTAATGATGCCTTCTAGTCACCTGTTAACAGTGCCTTGCTACAGAGATGACGTTACCATATGATGTGACTACTGAACTGGAAAGGGCTCTGGGTTTTTTTGTCCATGTGCTATGACCCTGGTAATTATGTGGCTGGGAATAATACACTTTATTTAGATGCTGGACTGACAAGGAAGAACCTACTGACAGGCAACAGTGCAAAAGGCAGGCAGACCTACATACCTTGTAAGCTTTGGATGAGAGCAGGGAAAGAAAACAGAACTAACACACTCATGTGTCGCAGCATGTGCACCACAACAAACCAAACTATCACTGTCCATGGGTCAAAGGTGGCTGTAGGAATAAGCAGATATCCAGGACAGAGAATTAACAGGGATCAAGCAGAAGATAGAAAGGGGAGAAAGTGACCCAGATAGAGACAGGAACGATTTAGAGGACAACTGTTGCACTAGGTAGTGATAACAGCATTAACTTTCCCCAGCATTTTTGAATACCAGAAAGCAAACTCACTTGTCTAAGCTGAACACCTGCAGCCCACTGAGCTGAACTCCCAGGGGAGTGCTAGAGAAGCACCTCTGGGGATCAGTCATCTCCAGTCTTACATGGGATCTTAGCAGGGCTGTTTTGTTCCGTTTTTCAGGGGGAAAAGCCAGGAGCTGAGAGCATGCCAAACATGGAAGGTCATCCCCAAGGCTAACACTGCCAAATGAGACAGAAACCTCTCACATGAAAAGCAGTGTGATGAATTATTCATGTTTTCTCCTTGGAAGAAAGGCATCCTTACAGCTAACCTTAAATCCCTCTGCACAAACCAATGACACACAGTAAGGGAACCACCTCCAGCACTTCCCAAGCTTTTGTTTAGAATTAGCCTTTACTTAAACAAAGCGGTACCGGCCAGTGACCTCTTGGGACAGAGTACACACAAAAACTCTCATGGTTTACTGTAAGTATTTTTGTAACAGACAAATACACCTGGACAAAAGTCTGCCCAGTGTGAAGTGAGCTTTGCTGCTCTTGCAAGCCAGGCACTTCTGTCAGATGCACATCCTCGTTTGTAAAACTTTCTGTACCACTAAGAAGCACCCATCAGGCTGCAGTTTTTGATGAGTGCTGAATATGGAAG
Source organism: Myiopsitta monachus (assembly GCA_017639245.1). Taxonomy (NCBI): domain Eukaryota; kingdom Metazoa; phylum Chordata; class Aves; order Psittaciformes; family Psittacidae; genus Myiopsitta; species Myiopsitta monachus. The sequence continues at coordinate 53,782,542 of CM029941.1, read as the reverse complement.
TAACACTGTCTGCGTTTTGCTGTCCATAAAGCCAAAAACCCTTGGAAAGCTCAGCAGCCTAAAAGCAAGGGTGAGAATAGACTCTGTATGGCCATGAAAACATCCTGAAGAGATATTTCTTCCCTGCCAGCCCCCAAGCTGACAGAGACATAAGCAGCCCAATGCTCTAGTTAGACTTTGTGTTCTTGCTGACTGCTGTTATCAAAAGGCAAGACAAGAAGAACATGCAGGGCTGTATTTAAACCTGTGAGAACTCTGACAGACAAGCTTTCCTTTGACTGCAAAACAAATTTGAAAAGCAGGACAAACATGGTAAGCACAGGAACACTGTAAAAAAGATACTCCAAATAATAAATCTAATGCTACCTGAAATAGATGGCTGATGAATTGCTTGGAGTCAAAGCTTATTACCAAGGTCATTAGCATTTGACTGAGTATAGAACTCACAGAGGTGTGACAGGGAAGTAGGTAAGGGCAACAAAGTTTTGTGAAATACAGAAGTTAGCCCTAGATGTCTTCTTTTACAGTCCATCAAGTATAAAATTACTATGCCAGGTAAGAAGGAGTTTACTTGTATACCTAGAGCCACACCTGAAAGAGTCCTGACAGGAGGCATCTCCACATGCAGGAAATCCATAGACCTCTCACATCTACAGTGCACTTTAATGCATCCCCCTGTGGCTGTTAGGTAGCAAACAAAAAGAGGAAGGTCCCCTCCTCCCCTTCTCTATAAAGTGCAATGTAGGTGTGTATAATTCTTTATTTTGCCCAGGAAAGGAATTGCCTAACCCTTGCAGTCCACCTTTGGTCATGGTTTTAAGGCTTCTTTAGCAGTATGCAGAAAGATTTAGCAAGAGTATATGTGCAACTTACAAGTATAAGGCAATTACTGGTTGGCTAGCAATACAAAATATGGCTAGGATTAAATAAGTGACTCGGAGAAGCATCATGCTTGCCATCCCTAGAAGACACCTGAAAAGTCATTGGTGGTCAGGAAAGCATCAGTAAGAGGGAGAGGGGGTGGCCTGCATCAGTCACTGGAACACAGCCTCTATTGTTGCTGGATTTCTTTCATTTCCCATGTCACTTGACACAGATAGGTCTGGTAAGCCCAACAATTACTAGGTCTGTTTTGTTAGGTTTGTGGTTTGGGTTTTTTTTTTCCGCTTTAGGGTTTTATACCTTTCCAAGTTGGTGTTTATCCCTTTGAAATCTTTAGCATCTAAAAAAACCGTGTCTTAGCAAGCTTTGTCCTGTGTGTGGTTTATTTTTCTTATTTTTCTGCAGGCTTCATGATTGCTTCAGCAATTGCCACCAGGGGGACTAAGGGAGTTTCAGATGGACAGGGCCTCTGGAGGCAGATTGTGATATGCCCAAAGAAAGGCACATATATGCTGCCAAAATTTGGGGAGCAGCAGAGAAGTGAAAAGGAAATGCATGAATGCTATAATGACATAAAATCCCAGCTGATTTCTGTGTGGCATCTTCCAGCAGCAGAAGCAGTTTAGGAATGTTTCGAGGGGACTCAAGAGAAGCAGAAGAGGAGGTAGTGTGATAGACAGTTTTATGTGGAGGAATATGGCAGAGTCCTGTTTCATGCCTGAAGTTTGTTTTTTTTCTGCACACATGACCCTGGCTGCAGAGGGTAAGTGTCCATAGTGCCAAAAGAGTCAGGAATTCTCGAGATCAATTATGTCTGCCTTTCCAGGTTGTGGTGTTTCTGCAACTCCAACAGCCCAAGCGAGAGAATAGAGGAGATCATGACACAGACAAGGTTCCTGCTAAGGGCTCAACAGTACCAGCAGTTGAGTATGTCTAAGCTGGGGAGTCAGTAATTAGGAAGCTTCCACAGTCAGTTCTGCTTCATGCATTAGCCTGGGAGTCTGCAGTCCCTGGTGTGGGACACACCAGAACTAAAACCTGCAGGCCTCCTGTAAGAAAGCACATGCCAAGTGGTGCAGCTCAGTGAGATAGTTCAGTTTACTTTTGAGCAGCTCACATCTTCCATGGCACTTCTGGGGTAGTTTCTTTACATATGTACCATGAGGGTAACTCTGTAGAAGAAGAGCTGCAGGATAGCTCTTCTGTGGAGAGCTCTTCTGTAGAGAGCTCTGTAGGGAAGAAGGGGAGGAGGGGAGGAAAGAGCATGAATGTTGCTTAAGGTGAGCAGGCTGGCATTTTTCTAAAGTGAATAAGGCAGTTTTGGCATTGCTACCTTGGTAGCCAAAAAATACGGCAAAAAGTATAGCATAATTTAGGTTCAGAGTGAACCAAAAAGCCAAGCCTATTTCAGGACTGCGGTTTTCTGTGTGGTTTTGGAGAGCAAGCTTTGTGGATATTGAGTGCCAATGAAGAGTAGAAGTGGAATGGGCTCAAGTGCAGCAGGAAAGGTGGTAGCGAGATAGACATTTGGCATGGAGGGCAGTGGCAAGCACACATTAATCCATCTTCTACACTGAGGACATGACCAGAGAGGTCATGCATGCCCAGGGTACTCTGTAGGGTTTAAATGCCTGCCAGAGCAGTCTGCAATTGCAACGTTTCCACCCCAAACACTGAAAACAACCTTACACACTTCACATGGCATGAACACACAGAGAGACATGTGAATAGGTAGTTCAGCCATCTGGAGCAGCTGGGGATTTGCATCATGAGCCTGGGAAGTTAACTTGGTCAGGAGACATCCTCAGTCTTGGCCCAAGGTTAGGCAGTGGAGATTGCCCTTAGAAATTTGCTAGGCCGACATATCATCTTGCATCATGGTGAAGCTCCCTGTTGGCTATTCCTGCAGCATACTTGCCATGAGTGTTTGTATCCTGTTGGTGCTTTCGCATTCCCACACTTCTGTGTTGTACCCTGAGGTTTGATCGCTGCAGTCCAGCAATGATCACTGGGTTTGCTGCCATTTCACAGCAGCTTTGTCTGGTGCTAAAACATATATCTGTCCTTCAGAGATCTTCTTATCTTCCTTGTAATGTAGCTGATCTCCAGTCTTTGCACAAGTTATGTGTTTCTCAATGGCTATGGGGGAAAGGGAAGAAAACAAAAAATTTTGCCTGGAGTTAAAGAAGAGTAGTGTTTCAGGGGCCCAAATCATCATTTGTTTCAACTTATCTATAGGAAGGTAAATGTAGTCAGTGCACCACAGGGTGGGAATCTGTGAGAAAATAGGTTGAAGGTAATTTTGCTTTGCTGTGATCAAGCGAGTCACCTGGGCCAGGCCATAGCTGTGCTTTCCAACATGTGCCCAAGAAAACTGAGCTGAATCAAAGGGGGAAACTTGCTTTCTGCTGTGCCTCTTGGCCAAGAATGTGGTTTTCTCAGAGGGTGGCTATCTTGGTCAGGCCTGCCCCCAGCTACAGCATCAAAACCAAGCTTGAGGATGCACCTCAGTCAAAGCTGCAGTGCCTCTGGAGAGGTAAGGGTTAAATACACGTGATGGAGTTCTAGGGTAATGGTTGGACTTGGTAATCATTTCCAACTTAGTTGATTCTGTGACTCTATGATTCTATGCTCTGAGGGGGAAGAAACACCTCCCTGTGGCGTGGAGACAGCTGGGCACACCCTGAGCCAGCCCCACTGAATGCCCGAGCTCCAGCTCTTGGGAAGCCCAGGGCATGTGCTGACAATGGGAGCTGTGCAGGGCAGGGGTGTGGATCTGGAATGTAACCCCGAAGTAACCCTGCAGCCTTGCTTCTCCATCCCTGCAGTTGGAAGTAGCACTGCAGGGTGCTGCACCTGCAGGCCAGCTGCAGCAAGATGGGCACCCTGTGGCTCTCCACAACACTTGGAGACCAGCTGGGCAACAGCTTCTCTCTTTGGTGAGAAGAGCTGCTTCCCCATGGCCTCTCCATGCAGGTATATGAGCCTGTAGACTCCTGCTTTGTGCAGGCACCATGTGAGCTTCTCTAAAGCAGCATTTGTATCTTTTTGCCTAAGGCTGGTGCTTCCTTCCCTTTCATCCTCAGCTAAGCTACATAATGTGATCACTCCAGAAGAGCAGCAGTTCCAGCACCATTTCACTGTTGTTTTGCAGTGCAGCAAATAAAGCATAAAATCTCTCCAACTACTTCATTCTGTATGGTACTGGAAATCGTCCTGTTTTGACCAACTAGCTAGAAGGAGAATCCTGTGCTTTTGCTAAGCAGTCTGATTGTCCTCAGCAAAATAAGAGCGATTATCTAGTATTTTCACTTTAATTGTTGATCAGTTATGGTAAATGCAGGAGGTCTGTAGGTTTAAAGGTAGAAAAGAGGTGTTATTTTCTGTACCATACAATTCAGTGGTTTTGCACTATGCTCAGTACCCTCCATGAAGTTTGTGTCTATCTACCCTGAGAGTCTAGGTTTTCTAAAAGAAATGGAAACTCTTGACCTGTAATCAAACTGTACTTTGAACCTCATCTTTTTCTTTCACTTTTCTTCCCTTTCCTTCCCCTTTTCATTCAAAGGATGAGAAGAATCAGGTGTTGATCACAAATGCTTGGCTGCAGATGGTGAGTAACATGTGTCAATAAGGAAAAACCTGTTTTCTAATAGCAAACTACTGAATGTGATTTCTTAGCCAAAAAGAAAGATTTCTGTATTTTTAACTTGTTTATAATGTGAAACAAGCAGGCATCTTGAAATTCCTCTAGTGCTCCTTTTACCATGAGACATCATAAATCCTTTGGGCAGACCTGTTGACCTTTGCAGCATGAAACCAACTGCATTGTTAGGCCAGCAGATGTAGGGGTTTAGTAACAAAGAGCCCCAAGATCGGGTCCCACCATAGCTGAAGAAGAGTTTCTTCAAGGGGCTCAAGGCCTTCTCCAAGGCCAGTGACAGGGACTTCTTGTGAAGGAGCCAAATGTCAGCAAGAGCAAGGCATCCTGCACTCATGTCTTCTGGGAAAATCCCCACCTCTGTCTGAAACAGGGAGCCAGGGCTGGTGCCAGGTAGGGCAGGGCACAAAGATCACCTGCACTTGCCACCAAACACAGTAGTGATGCAGCCATGCTGGACTACATAGAGACTGCTTGGGCTGGGTGGTGGGGTGGCCAGGTATGGGCAAGCAGCCCCTGTCAGCAGTGCTCAGGCACGTCTGTGGGAAAGCTACTTTTCCTCCTGCTTTACAAACCTCATCCATAAATATTCCTCCTCCTTCTTCTGAAACCTGCTGCAGTTGAGGCATGACCTGCACCAGTCGTGCAGTGTAAGCAAAACTGGTTTTCAGTGAGAGCCTTTGAGTGAGGGAGTTTTCTGTCATGTCCGCTGCTGGCCCTGTACAGTAGGAGATATGATCTTTTCTCATGGTATGTAAACCAGTCTCCTTAATGGCTTGTGCTTAGTAAGGATGCAGTTCTGGAGGGAATAACCTCTGGGAAACTTGAATGATTGAACGAATTCTGCTTTGACTTCAGCAGCCAGACACTATTTCATGTTAATGGGTGCAACTGAACAGACTATTTCTTCCTCAGCTACCTGTTGGGATTTGTTGTAGAAATGAGTTATTTCCTATTGCAAAAACTAACGCAGTCCAACCTGTAGGAGTATAGACAAGAGCCTGTGGATGTCCTGTCCCTTGCAGAGGTGTTCTCCAGTTATAGCACTGATAATTGTTTTCCTTACAGCTCTCCCACAGAGCTTTGCTGAAAGTCACAAGGTTCAGCACAAAAGCTGTATCCGCACCTTTCTTAAACTGTGTTGAGTTGTAGGATAGGGCATTAGAAACAACCCCTTAGGATATAAAGATCACTTGCCTACCTGTCATAGCAAGGTGGTTATTAAGAGAGTCACCCAACCTTTATAACAGATTAAATTGTTTCCACCAAATAGGGACTTTCAGACTGTGGTACCTGTACCACTGAAGATACCAAAGTCATCCAAACCACCTCAGCTCAGAACCACCATGCCTCATGGTGATGCCTACTGCCAGTGTGTTTGCCAGCCCATCAGAAAAGGTTTGGGATGCCTGGCTTCAGGCCACAAGGGGGAGAGGTTAGACACTAAAATAAAGCTCACAGCATTCAATCATCACACTGTGGATTTCTCAGTATATGCTAATATTCCGTAATAATTAAAGCCGAGAATAAAACTATTGTCATAATGCTGCTATTACTACTAGAAAATCCATTCTGCTCCCATAATATTCCAGACAGCTTTGAAGACTTTTACCAGCTCATGTAATCTGATGTATGTGTTTGCCAACAGTACTGGGTTGATGTTTACTTGTCTTGGGATCAGTATGAATACCCGGGGGTGCAGAACTTGCGATTTCCAGCTGACCAGATTTGGGTACCAGACATTCTTCTGTATAACAGGTAAGAAAGATGCGCAGCAGCTGGTGCAAGACTAGAACTAGACCATTTGATGCTGAATATTGGCCATGCTTCACTGATATTTTGGGGCTTTTGCAATCTGGGGATTTGGCTCTTACTCTAGAAACAGTTGCAATAAAAGCAAACAAGAACCCACTAATAGATTTTTCTAATAGCCAATATAGCTTCCTTGATGTAGCTCTGCAGATGTTTTCTTTACTTTTTTCCTAGTGAACACAGAAAACAGTCCATATTCTTCTTATAATTACCATGGCTCTCATGGAAAATTATTATCAGGTATCTGCCATAGTGTGCCTGCCTGAACTAAACAAACTGATTTTCTTCCCTCTTTCCTCATCACTCATATTTGATAAACCTCACTGTCATTCCTATTCTCCTCTGAACACTCTGTAATCTGTTTTTCCTTCTCCAGAGCTGAATCCAGGTCTTTAGCCATCACTTCTGCAGTGTTGAATAGAATGGAAGCTCTCTAGACAGATGTTTCTTTAGTGCTTTCCAGGAGGAGAGTGTTTTGGTTTTGCTTTGACTAACAGCTTAGTTTTGGACTTACTTTTTGATCTATCACAAACTCCAGACATTGTACTTCAGCCTTGCTGTCTTACTAGATTTTCATTGATCTGCTCTTCTCTGGCAGTTTCAAGGGTAAAGCTTTCTAACCATTCAGACTGAATTTAATTCTGTTTGTTTCCCAGTTCACCAAGATCCATTTTGCATTCCAAGGCTTATGAGAAAATACCCAAAGGAGTGACCTGGATTGCTTAAGTGTTCTTCTTCAGCTTTACGCTTCACAGTCTCTTTATTCCTTTTCAGTCTCCAAAAAGGAGGCATATAGCTTGGTCCATATTACTGTAGTTTTTTTAGAAGGATATGATGTAGCAAAAGCTCTCTGAAGTTCAGATAGATCACCGGCTTCCTCTTGCTCAGTCAGTTAGAAAAGTGGATTGGTTTGATGCAGTTGACCCTTGGCAAATCTATGCCAGCAGTTTTCACCTCATTATCTTTGAAGTTAGGTTGATATGTGTATAATTTCACCTTTAAAAAAAAATGATCAGAATTCTCTTTGATCTTCCTTCATTCACTGAGCCCTTCCTTATTCTCCATGAGCTCTCACAGATAATTGCAAATGCTTCAGGAGGTATTTTGGCCAGTCCCTTCAGTTCTCAAGAGTAAATTTCATCAGCCCTGCCAACTGGAATCTGTCTTATCTGCATTTCTTTAGCCTGTTCCTCCCCTGTTCTGCCCTGAACTCCTGCCATTGTATGAGAATTAATTGTGAGCCGCAGCTTGTGAAGAGTTAAGCACAGAGAGTGAAGAAGACTGCAACTGTCTGCATGCTCTTGTTTCCTTTCCTCCCACAGCAAGGAATGGATCTATGTGGTCCTTTGTTTTTTCCTCATTTCCCTGAATTTATAAATAACTTTCTTGCTGCCTGTCATGTCTTTTCATAGTTATTACTCATTCTGCACTTAGCCTTTTCAATTTTATCGCCTCTGTTTTGTGCTGGGGACAATACAGAGGACGAAGGACTCGGTCTTAAAGGAATAAAGAGGAGGTCGTGGGAGGAACAGAGGGTCTGAATTTTCCACAGCTAGTTGTGAGACAGAGCATGTAAGGTGCAGGCTGTGTCATGCAACAGCCATGACAGGCAAGGCTCTACACCATCAGCCTGTAGGGGAGCCATCTTTAGTTAAACTCTTCTCGAGACCTTCTGGAGCTAGCCTCCAGGCCTGCTCCCTTGAAGAATTTTTGTCTTTGCCTGGCTTATTACTCCCCTGTTTTACTCAGAATTGCTGGAACTGTAAAGAAGTTATCTTTTCTTGGTCTTTTTCACCCAGTTTCTCCTCTTAGAATCTCAATTAATCTCTTCCTATAAGCCCCAGTGACTTCCTCTGTTGCTTGAAGCAAACCCATGGCCTCTCTGCATCCTGAGAGATTGCAGAATTGTTGTCTTAGGCCACTGTTACTCTTGCAAAAGGTATCTGGATAACAGATAACTTGATTTGCATTGTAGCTGCCTGATTCTGACAGAAGCCCCAGAAAAACCGTATCATCCTGGCTGTCTAGTCTTAGTGTACAGCTACTGTGACACCTTTGCTCCTTTCATTTCCGGCTTTCCTCCGAGACATCAAACAGCTTTGCTTTTCACTTCTGTGAGGACATTGCAGCATGGAACCATCAGGCCTAAGAGCAGGCCAACGGCATCTATGAGAAACTGAGATACTGATAGAGGGTGGACACGTCACCCAGACATAAGACCTTAATTCAGACAGTCTGTGTATAAAATTCAGCCAAAACGTTGTTTTTATGTTGACAGTTACTACATCTTAACTCAAACATCAGCTTGATTTTTGTTTTGTTTATATTCTGTTATAGTGCAGATGAAAGATTTGATGCAACATTTCACACAAATGTGCTGGTGAATTACTCTGGATCCTGCCAATATATACCCCCAGGTAGGTAGGACACAGAAAGCATTTGTTTGCTTTAAGTCAAATAAATACAAGAAGTTTTTCTTCATGAATGAAACCAAGGTGTTTAGAAGCAGTCTATGGAAATTTTGCAAGCTATGTAATTGTGGGACATAGTCACTGATATAATTTACATCCATTATTAGTGGTGTATTTCTGCTTCACAAATCAATAGATTACTCTCCTAAGCAGGTTGCTTAGAACAGTCAGAGGCCCAGCTGAAGTGTTGTCTAAAGCAAGGTAGTGTGTACTCTCACATCATGTTTCATGTGCAATTCACTTAGCTCTTTCTTGAGAGTGGAAAGGTGTGTGACCACAGAAATGAAATTGGCATGTACCAGAGAAGAGACTTCTCCATCCCTCTAGGTAGGGAGGCAAAGCAGAAGTTGCCTATGTAGGCTGATCTAGTATCCTGCTCATCTCTTGGTGAGATACGAACTCCATGGTGAAGAATTGGTTACTTAAGAACCGAAAGAAGAGTAAACAGAAAAAGTAATAAAGGAAATCTGTTGTATAAAATACAGGAAATCCTTTGTTACAGTGATTTAACTGCTGCCAAAAGTCTGCAAAATTTTGGAAGGATAAAGTTTATAATCAGCCTACTAACTGGCAACAAGGGCTCACAGAAGCAGCTAGATTAATCAAGACACTGGAAAACATGGAAGAGTGGAAAAAATGGTGTTTCCAAAGCTTCATGAAAGTTTTATTTCCCATGACTCTAAGAGCTGGCTGTACACATTGTTGTTCTCAATTAGAGAAAAAAGATTGTTGGAGGAAGAGAAAGGGCAAGAAGGGAACAACTGTCTGCTGTTAAGGAAAAGATCACAGCCAAGATTCACGAGAAGCTGTGATCAAGGCCTCCATGTAGCCCACCCAAAAATTGCCATGATGATATGAGTCAGACCTCCCAGAATGTGAAGAGACAAATCAAAGGAAACCCAGCAATCCCAGATCAGGGACATAGTCTTGCACGCATGGTTATGCCACAGTGCCCTGTGCACTTGCAGCAAAAGACGAAGTCAGTATTCAAGGATCTCTGTTTTGGAGATTTTTCTTCAGAAGGCACAATTCAAAAACTTACTGTAAAACACCAAACTCTGATCAGTTAGATGACTTGGGGCTGGAATTCTCTTTAGTTGGTGTTTTAGGGAGCACACAGACGCAATAACTGCAAATATGAAGGCTAGGTGCAGTACTGGTGATAATTTTCCAACAAAGCAGAAGCTGCCTTTCCTTCACACAGTGCCTATAAATTGGCCAGCATGCAGTGAGCTGGTGAGATAAGGTGAAGGCCCACAAGGGTGAGGGTTTGCAGACATGACCTCTGTGCTTTGCCACCAGCTGCCAGTGATGCAGACTGCTCAGATAATCTCCCCACTCTCCAAGCCATCCATTCTCCTGGATGACTGAGGAAGCCCCACAGCCTCAGCTGTGGACCCACAAATAAAGGTTGGAGCACCAGTTAGGATTTGTTCTAGGTCTCTCAGCTGAAATAAAAAAAAAAAAAAAAAAAACAAAAAAAAAAAAAACAAGAAAAAATAGATTGCAACAATAAACAAGTATTCATCTCTTAAGTTGCTTAAAATGTCACATGAAATAATGACAGTGGTCTAGGCGCATCCAGAATAAAATTCAAGGTTAACATACAGAAGACAATGCCAGCACTGAGTAAGGTTTAGCATAACATTTATTTTCAAGGGACTGTGGGTCTAATGCAGGATCTAATACAGAGCTCCTTTCAAAGAACTTGTCATAGAACTTGCAGCCAGAGTGTGTAGTGGACATCCATGTAGTCTTGGCTCCTGTCAGGCCCTGCAGCACTGCCTGTGGTCTGCTGGGTGCAGCCAGCATTAGAAGACAGGCTGGGCTGCTCCTGAGTGGCAAGAGTGTCCTGGGCAACCTACCTCCAGGATGCAGTGAAAGAGAGACCTTCTTGGATACCCTAGAAAAGGAGGTTATTCCACCCATGGGAGCATCTTCGGCCTGCGCTAGTTGTTTGATTATCTTGTGACTACATCAGACAAACTTTTGGAGAACAGAGTTGGTCACAATCAATCATACAGATAAGGGTAGAAATTAATTACACCCTGCACATGCTTGCTTCTGTCTGATTTCTATTCACAGGTATTTTGAAAAGCACATGTTACATTGATGTCCGCTGGTTCCCCTTTGATGTACAGAAGTGTGATCTGAAGTTTGGCTCCTGGACTCACAGTGGCTGGTTGATTGACCTGCAGATGCTCGAGGCAGATATTTCCAACTACATCTCAAATGGAGAATGGGATTTAGTGGGTAAATCATCTGGCCTAAAAAATTTTGTAGTCTAATTTTCAAAGGCAACCCCCAAATATATAGAAATGATCAATCCCACTTGGGCATGAAATACAGATATTTAAAAAAAAGAGGAAAAAAAAATCATGAGTCAGAGACATCTTTTCAGCTGCATTTATTGAACTGTGTCTGAAAAGGCTGTGCTCTGAGGCAATTGCATGCAGCTGAGTACATAATGAAATCTACTGGTCCTGATCCATCTGAACAGTATATCAGTACTAAACTTGGATGTCTCATGTAGGTGCATGGAACACTACTATCACATCTATTCTAACATATCAGCCAAAAATTGATTGGTGTTAATCCCACTATTTCAGCAAAACTGGAATAAGCATTTAGAGAGATGGATCTCTGTCACCCAAAAAACCATCAGTGTCTACCAGTTTATAATAACTACAAATAACTGCAGTTCTGTATGTCTCTATTCCCTTCTGTGCTTTAGAGAATACCTTTTTTTTAAAAAAAAGATAAATCTATGGCCAGAACTAGTTATTCAATTTCTGGGCATAGAACTTGTGAGCTCATATTCAGTGTGAGCTCCTAGTGAGTTATTTTGAACTTATTTATGTAGCTGCAAGTCAGAGGCAGTATCAAGCGATAGAGCTTAGGCCACCCTAAGAAAAGCTTGCAGAAGATGCATGTTATCTTCTGGTCTGGATACACAGACAAGGATATAACTGTCACTGACTAACTGCATGCAATAGTTTTACCTTTCAGGGCATCTGAGAAATAATATAATAAGAAACATAATTGGTATTCAGTTTCATGAGAAGATGAAGGACCCTGTAGGGAAGTTCCACTGAAGTCCATCCATTTTAGAACACTCCTGACTTTACAGTACTCCTTTATAGTGAATGAGGCACATTGTCTTTTGTCCTCTTTAATCTATTTATCCATGTGTGCATCATTGGCTGCAAGTGTTAGAAAAATTACTTCTGCCTGGTAACTGATTTGAGGGTGTCTTTTCTCTCTTATCAATTGCTACAGGACACTTTAAAGCGCTCTTCAATGCACAGTGTGTGGTGGAGGTGCTGCACATTGGCTCATAAAACATCAGTTCTTGGCCTGTTTTAAGGAGATACCTGGTAGTCATGCTTCTCTTCCTACTCTGATCTCCTTCCTTGTAGGTGTCCCAGGCAAGAGGAATGAGATGTACTATGAGTGCTGTAAAGAACCATACCCAGACGTGACATACACCATCACCATGCGTCGACGAACACTGTACTATGGCTTGAACCTACTCATTCCCTGTGTTCTCATATCTGGCTTGGCACTGCTTGTTTTCCTTTTACCAGCTGATTCAGGGGAGAAGATTTCTTTAGGTAAGTGCTAAAGGATTAATTCCTTTCATAAGTGCTTCCTATGAAATGGAAAACAAATACCTCATGGTGCATGATGAATGAAGATTTCCCTGGAGGTCCAATAGAAGCACTCGTATGGTTGCATAAACTAGGGGAACAGCTTTCTGCTATGGCGATCATACAACCTGTGCTAAACACTTGTAAAATCTTTTGGATTTTACTGTGGCATGAGGCAGAATTTGTCCCTGGCACAGGCAACAGCGATAGTATTCTTTCAATTCCTGTTCTTCTGTCTTTAGCGTGTTTCAATGCAGTTCACAGCTGATTAACTCTTTTTGAGACAAGACATACTAAGACACAGAGAGTGAAGGGGTGTGAGCAGCAGCAGCTGGACATTGGGTTTTCACCTCCAAGTTCAGCTCCCAAACAACCAAGCCATGAGCCTCCATGAACGCAAAGCAATGACAGCCAAGAAAGGGCTAAATGAGATTTACTGTTGTGTGTTGATAAAGACAGGAGGGGTGCTTCCAAGAGAGGATGGGGAGATGTGTAAATAGACATGACTGGCCCAGGTGAGACCTTAAGAGTTACTTGTGCACCTTTCAGGACAGAGACCTTTAAATCATATGAGGCGCCCTCAGTGTAAGTAGAACAATGAGGGATCGGAGCAGCCTGTCTTACAAGAAGTAAAACACAGGCTATGGAGGATACAATTGGTGTCTATGAAACTTAGGATGGAGACAAGGAAAACTGTTATTTGAGCTGACATATAATGCTGACAAAAAAAATAGGAGATAATGTTCTTGCATTAACGTTGTGATTTCTCAGTACCATGACAGTTAGGTTTAGCAACCATCTTTCTAGATAGAACAAACAAAGAGCTTCTTTTAAAATAGGCTACAGCTCTTTGGAGAGTGTTATATAATACACAATATCCAAAACCTGGACTCATGTCTGTGCAAATCTCTCCTAGCCTTTAATAACCATCTGGGCTTTGTTTGCACTATGCTTTGGAAAGGCAATGCAGTTTACCAGTTCTGCAAGCTTAATTTCACTTGGCAGGAAAGATTTCTCCTTTACTTAAAGAGTAGCAAAGTTTTGGGTGTAATTAAGAAAAGTAAAAATACAGCAGGTAAAGTCGCATCCAGAATTGCTCTCGCTTTGTGAAAGTCCTCTTCTTCACTGACAGATGTGAAGTCATGGGTTTTGGCTTAGCTGCGGATCAGGACAAGGTTATATTTAACAGCAAAGACATCAGAGGAGCAGCTGCAGAGTTCATATTTCTCATCCTTTCCCTCTATGTTCACTCCCGGAAGGTATCACTGTCCTGCTTTCCCTGACTGTATTCATGCTGCTTGTGGCTGAGATCATGCCTGCTACTTCTGACTCAGTCCCACTAATAGGTAAGTTGATTTCCTCTGTTCTGTATACAATGTATGATGCTTCTCAAGAGTTGTTCAAAGCCTACTTGAGGACTGACTCTTTTTGTTACTATACTTCTGTATTTCAGCAATATCAGGAGTAAATCTCTGGGCTTTACTACTTGCGTGCATGAGACGAGACTACATTAGGGATACAGAAATGCTCTGGAAATAATCAGATAATATGGTAATTGCAAGGATTGAGGGGACACAGAATCAACACGCAATGTGGAGGTTTGGGTAAATAAAGTATAAAGCCAACATCTCCAGTGCACAGGCACGAGTGGGGTACTGGAATAGTACTCAGGCCTAGCATAGTACTCAGCCCTAGCTCTGTATTCGCTGAGTCTGCCCATAAAGTCCCTTCAACAGCACTTTGGATGAAGCTGTGTTCACAGAGAGCTTTTGTTGATCCCAGTGCTGCTGGCTGGAGAAAATTTGCCTGTCTTGTTCAGCATCAACTACCTTCCCTGCTGTTATGTATCACTTCCCTGCCTGCCTCCCTCTCCTTTTCTTCTTTTTACAGGAAAAGCAACTCAGGATACTACAGTCAAAATTGAAATATATCACTAGAGAATTTTTAACATGTACTGAAAACTATTGGATAGATTAGCATCTTGGGAACATGGGCCAGACAGGCATTATAACATCCTCTGTTTTCATAAGAACATCCCTTTTCCTTAATCTCATGGAACCTCAGTTTCTCAACTGTGAACTGGAGAAAACATTTTTCCCTAACCTCATAACAGAGTAGAGAGAATAAACCTGCTCTGGTTTACAAAATAAAGAAGTATGAATGCCATAGGAAAACTCAGAACCTATTTAAGTATCATCTCCTCAGCTAAGGTCTACCTTTGTGTACAAATCATGACTAAAGTACACATTCCGGACAGTAGAAATAAAGAAAATATTCAACAATATATCTAGCTGCTGATGCAAGGTGCACCTCACCATTGTGTAATTAAAGCCCCTCACAAGTTACATATAAAACAGAAGAGCATTTAACTCAGGTAACCTCAGGGATTAAAATCCCAGACCTAGCTCTGGGGGAGGAGGTTGTCTATGCAACAGCACCCACAGCAATGCCTATAGGCAAGGGTTTCTGAAAGCCTCTTAATGACAGTCAGCAGGACTTTAGCCTCTGAGTCATTCAAGAGCTCCCAAAAAATTAACAAAACTCTCTGAACATGCACCGAGGGCTCAACAGAGGCAGATACAATTTTAAGAGAAACTTTGTGTGTAGGGAGGAGACATAAAGCATCTTGGCCCAGCCTTCACATAATTTTGATTTGTGTAATACATAATGAAAGTAATTTGGAATGAGTAAAGAAATGCACTTCCCCTATGCTCAGTCCACTAGCCTTAAACAGACCAGTTTATACTGGTACAATCCCCTTCCATGAAGGTAAGACTTGTACCAAGAAAATCTATGAATAGTTATGTCACATTGCAGACTTTGGTTCTGTAATAAGAGATTAATTTCTACTTATCACATCATAGCCATGTGAACACCTATAAGGAAAAGATGAGGGGCAGTAGTGTTGGGGAACTCTGTTGCATCAAGTCTCCCTTCTCCAGGTGAATATTGGCCTCTCATGAATAGTACCTCTCATGTCTTTTCACTCTTTCTGGAACTTAGTCAAGGGTAGTGATAATGTACTCAGAAGTATGCCTTGTTGACTGCTTGTATTGTTGAAAGCTTTTTCCTAATGCCCAAATAATTAGAGCGTATGAAATGTATTAGAAATGCAGCTCTCAAAGTTGTCATGTAGGTCAAACACAGCCTGTTTCTTTCATCTGTTCATTAGGCAAATTTTGTATTGTGAAATGCTGCGAAAGAATAATCCTTGCACGTGGATGCTTCATAACACCCTGGAGATTGACTTCAGGTATTCAGATGAGGGATGTCTAAAACAGTCCTGTGGCTACTGTCATCTGATGCTTCCCTGTTACAGCCCAGAAGAAAACAGAACCTTCACACACTGGAGTGCGCTCAGGCTCCATGCTCTGAAACTCAACAATCCCTCTGCAATGGAATCTCTTGTTTCATAGGATCACAAGATAGTTCAGGGTATAAAGGACCTCAGAAGTGGAAGACTGTGTCAAAAGCCTTTCTGAATTTGGTATAAATGAGATTTACTTCTCTCCTCTTGTCTGCAAATATTGCCATTTTATAATAGAAGGCAATCATGTTGGTCGGACATGATTTTTAACTTTGATAAATGGAGGCTGGCTGCTCCCAGTCATCACCTTCTCCCTCAAGTGGCCAGAAATGTTCCCCAAGGATTTGCTTCCTGATTTATCCAGGGACTAGGGTCAGAGAGCACTGTTCTCTGGACTGTAATTTTGTCATTTTGGACTTTCTTGAAGATAGATACATCTGTCTTTCTCCAGTTGTCAGGGATCTTACTCCACCTCCATGGCCTTGCAAGGACACTCTTAGGACTCTCAGTGACACCTATATTATCCACGGACTTCATCAGGTTCAGATCTCACAGTCAATGCTTGACTCCATCCTCATAAACTAGTGATTGTTTTCCCATTCCTTTAACCATGTTACTAAGTACAGTGACACAGCAGACCTTGGTGGCAAAAACTGTACACACTGTCTTTACTGTATCTCTGTCCACTGCACTAGATCATCCTCACCACTCAGCAGCAAGCCAATGTTTTGCTTGTTCAGCTTTTTACTGTTTGTGTAGTGGTAGAAACTGTTCCTGTTCCCTTTGACCCCCTTGGCAGTCTCAGCTCCTGAGCTATATAACATTCCTGACACCAACACTGATGCACAGGCATTTCATTCTGCAGCCTGTCCCTGCTTCCTGAATACCACTTTTTCTGCACTGGAGCTTCACCATGAGCTCCCAGCTTAGCCGTGCTTGTGTCCCGATGTGTTTATTTCTCTGCGTAATAGAAGGCACTTTTCTTGCACTTTGAGGCTGCTGTACTTTAAGCCCTTGAAGTTTTCTTATGCCACTTTATCTTTCAGGGCTTCCTCCAGTGCAATCCCAGGTACTAGTTCCTCAAAAAATTAAAGTCTGCTCACATGAAGTCCAAGGTCTGTTCTCTGCTGTTTGAATTCCTCACTCCCTTCATGATCTTGAACTCCCACTTTTCATAATAGCTACACTGAAGCTGCCATTGATTATCATGTTGCCAAACAGCTCTTCCTTGCTAGTGAAGAGCAGAGCCAGTTGTGCACCACATCTGATTAGCCTATCCTGTACTTTTATCGAGAAGTTATTGCTAACATCCTTCAGAAATCTTTGACTGCTTGCGTTGCACTGTGTTGCCTTTTCAGCAGGCATCAAGGGGATCCAAGTCTCCTGTGGCAGCCAGGATCTCTGATACGGAGGCTTCCCTGAGTTGTTTTAAGAAAGTCCCATCCCCATATCCATTGTGTTTGGAGATTGCACTATCACCACAGCCTCACTCTCACTGAAGAGCCCTTCACTAAACCTGATCTACAAGCTGCATTCATCCATTCCATAGAGGAGCCCTTCGCATCAAAGTGTCTCCTTCACATAGAGGGCAGCCCATACTGTCTTTGTTGTCTACTCCCAATAAAAAGCTTGAGGCTATGCATCAGAGCATTGAGGTAGTGAGAGATGTCCCTCCACATCTCAGTTGTCCCAGTGGTATTACTGCTTCATGACCATACACAGAGTTCCAGTTGTTCCTGCATATTTACCAGACTCTGGAGGTGAGGCCATTCACATTGTTGTCTCCTTCCTGAGGTCATTCTTCCTCTGGCTGCCCAGCACCATTTTTTTTCCATCTTTGTCCACTGTTTCTCCATTTAAATTTGGATTGTAGTCTCTCTTCCACAGTATTCCTAGTTTAAAGCCCTGCTCCTAAATCCTTGCTCCATTCCGAATAGAAAAGGAAAGCTGGTCAAATGTGACACCAAGAAAAGAACTAGCTTCTGAGATTTGGTATATTTGCAAAGAAATGTTGAAATCATATCCTGATTCTTCTCGGTTGAGGCCACTCTCCCTTGACCTCAACTTACATTTGCAATAAATGAAGCACCTCTCAGCCCAAATAATCACAAGGAGGCAAGTGGGGCAAGACGCTTGCTTTTTATTACCTCTCTGCAAATGGCTCCCCTCTTCCTTGGTATGTCCTCTGCGTTGTCTGTCCATTTGTAACATTGCCCAGAGCAGAGAATCTTTCATTCCATGTGTCTAACTTGCCCACACAAGTGACTCCAATTTCTATGTAGTCTACTGACTGTTATGTTAATACATGTAAAAAACAACCAAATTACTTTCTGTAAAGAGCAAATGAAAAAGTTTGGCCTAGAAATCAGCAGCAGGCTAATCAACACCTTTGCACACCAGGACTCTGCTGCTCCTCTGCACTGCAGGGTGATGGGTAAAGCCTTTCCACAGTGAGCCAGCCCTTTTCCATGTCAAGAAAATGGAAAGGCTGTATCATTTCATTCGCTCTTTCTCTCACTCAGCTTTCTTTGTGCTTGCATTCACATCAGTAACTATCTACTCCTTGCCCAGCAGTATGTCTGCCCCAGGAGAACCTCCCTTTTGGGGGAAATAAGATAATTCCGAAGACCATGCATATGTGCAAAGCCCTACAATCTTTCAAAAGTTAAATCCTGCCTTTCTGCAAACTCATATGTGATGCTGAAGAAATGAGAAGTCTGGGAACCAGAGCTAAGACACCTATTTCTGTTTAAAACATTAACGACCCATAGCAACAGAAATCAGCTCAGCCATTTTGATCAGAAGTGTTAAAGCCCCGTGATAGCTACAAACACAAGAGTTTCACCAGAATCCAACACAAGTTGACTATATGAACAAAGTTTGTTTCACTGCAGGGTCCTGGAGGTCCCTCCTGGCACTTAAAATCTCTGGAGTGCAGCTCCAAAAAGACTTTCAGACCATGACTATAGAGCAGCAGATGTGTCCTAAACTTACCCTTCCTAGTATAGTTTAATCATGCCTCACAGGAAGTATGTCTGGCTACACTTGTGATTTGACATACTTTTGATTTTTCTCCTTAAAAATACTTTTATCAAGAGTCTATAAGTAGGAAGCTGGAGTTCATTACTTGAAGTAAGTAGATTAATGCGGAGAACTCCAGATGTGTTACACATCTGAAACTACTGGTCTGAGAGTACTATTCCCTAGGTGAAATCATAAACACTGTGTGATACAGCTCAGGTATATGACAACAATTGTTCTTCCTGCTTCTAAAAACCTGTGTAATTACGCATTTATTCATGCAACACTACAAATGCAAGTAATTTTATAGGAATTTGATGAGCCTTCCGACCCCTACCATGTAACACTGTTGCACTCAGTCTAGTGTATTAAGTAAGAGGGCATATCCATGTCCCACTTTGTTGATTTCCTGGTTCCATGACCAAATCAAAATTAAACAAATACTGTTATTTTAATTAGAGCTTCTGTACAAGCTGAGGTCCTGCCCATTGAAACTAAAGGCTTAGGTAATTCACTTGAGAACTCCATTTGAGGTATTTTGATCTCAACTGGAAGGGCTTTTTTTTTATTTCTGTAAAGGCAATATGATCCATGTAAATAGCACTGGATAATCAGATCTGATTTTGATAATGGTTTTATGACCATCTCTGAAGAAAGAATGAGTTCCTTCCTTAGGCAAGACACGTGCCTGAATTCACTTTTTTAAAGAGTATTCTGCCTCCCTGTTTACAGTTTCTATATCCCTGACCCATTTCATTAAACTATGTTCTACATTTGAAAGCAACCTTGTAATTAAGGCTAGGAAATCATGCATTAAGAACAAGTTCATGATAAGGAATCATGTTAAGGAATATGACTTAATATCTCCACTCCTCTCTCCTCTCTGAGAAGCCCTACCTCCATCCACCTATATCCACCTTGCTCTCACCTCTTTTACTCTGCTGCAGTCCCACCAGTGTGGGAACAAGGTGGCGCAGCACAGAGAAAGACCCTAAAATGCTTATTTTGAAAATCCCAACCAACTCTGCACTCCTGCATTGCTCCAAAGATAACTGCAGCCTGTGATTTCAAGCCCCAGGTGGCGCAGAAAGTAGTCATGCAGAGAAGCAGCTAGGAGCACCCAACAGAGGATACTTTCAGCTTGAGACCAAAGCTGCCATAAGCTCCAGTCCCTCCCTTCACCCCAGCCAGGGCTCTGAGAAAGTGTCACTTTCAAAGTACTTTGTCAACACAGATAAGGTGTGCCTCTGCTCCAAAGCCAAATCTTTACATGAAATATTCAGACCTCTTAGGCCAGTCAGATGATTTGTTTCTACCCTGAACACTTTCTATACCTGGAAATTCAAAGTGTCCATTTGCACAGAAGTGCTTAGTAATTTTGAGGTTTTTTCCATGCCCAAATAACTCCTAAGTACTGCAAATTATTATTGCCTTCCAGCTCTCTCCAAAACATCACCGTTGGTTTTTGATCAAGACACTGTATTTTGCTTCGAAAGGAGTTTTGTAGCAGAAAGTGTGGAACACCTGAAAGCTGGTGTGTGCAAAAGACTGTTTGAAAGGGGAACATGAGACTTAAGAATATGAGGAGCTTACTTCCTATGATTAACATCCATGTGAAGCTTGACATCTTGGCTGGATGTATAAAATAGTGCACATTAAAATTAAGTTATCTTCACCTCCAGATAACAAAACAGCATTTCTTTCTTCTTCTACTGAGCTTCTTTGCTTCTTTAAAAACCTCACATACTTGCTGCTTAGGGCTCTACTATCATTACTTACTTGCAGCTTGCCCCTCCTTGCCATTAACTATCATGCTTATGTTATTTTGGTAAGAATTAAAGTTTTACGCTGTGAATAAGTATATTGGCAGCAGATACTTCAAGTGATTTCTTGCAGATAGTCATACAGCAAACGAATCTGCAAATTGTTAAGACAAGGAAGCAATGTGGTGTTTACCACCTTCAGGAGTTACAGACTGATTAAGTTAGGAGCATAAGGCATTAGTGGTTCTGACTAGAGAAAGAGAATGAGATTAATCTCCTGTTACTTCTTCTGTCATCTGCTTGTATGTTCTTAGCTGCTGCCACTTCACTGTCTCTTTTTGATTTTGTGGAGTGCTTTCCCCCTCTCTGTTTCATGTTCATATCTGGTATCTTGCTAACCAGCTCAGGTTCTTAAGTGAAACAGAAGTTCTCATTTGCAGCAGCTGTTACTTTCATGCCTATGATCAAAGGGGCTTTTACCCAGGCCATGAGTCCTGGGTGCTTTTTCAGTATTAAAAAAAAAAAAAGAAAACAGTTTTACTATGCAACAAAACCACTTTCCCTGCGCCCTCTACAAGTACCATAACTAAAATAAAGACACAGTATCCAATCTTGAAGTCTCTCACTCTTTTGAGACAGAAGGTCCAAAAATGGTACTGGAGGTCTCTCAAGTTATGAGCTGCAAGTCATTGCCATCCTTTTGATATAGGCGATGTCTGAAGATGCCTGCAAGAACAAATAGCTGTTGTCAGTGATTCAACCGAGCATCCCAAACAGCTTTTCCATTCACACACACAAAGTAGCATGCAGGTTTAAAAACACATGAAGAAGTTCTAGCAGTTTATGGTGCAGACCTTAGTATCCTTGGGGAATGTCTCTGTGTAAACTCAGGGATAATGAGGTGCTCCAAACAAAGGTCTTCTGGTTCCTTTTGCTGGCCTGTGGCAGCTGTCCAGGGCAGAGAGCATGAGCCAGTGGAGAAAGCAATGAGCCAGTTCCCCTCCAGAAGATGTTGGTCCCTTCTCAGCAGTGCCTCAGAGCAGCTGACATACAGCCACAAGGTCCCTGCTCTTTCAAATACACTGGAGTCTGGAATTGCTGTTCCTGACGTTGCCCATGGTGAAGAAATTTGTAAAGCATCCAAGCTGACCCATCCATACCAGGGATGATCTACCTGGAGCTCTTAAGTAGCTTACAGGGAGATGCTTAGTGAAAGTTGCTGAGCATTTTCCTTCTGCAGTTTAAATGAAGTCTTTGAAAAATCAAACCTACATTTACCCCTGCAAACAAACACATGGGGTAGGACTTTGTGGGAGCAGCAGCTTCAAAGCCTTAACTGCATAAATGCTGTAGGCTTTCAAGATGGACTGAAAATACCGGCAAAAAAAGTCTGGTGGGTGGTCTGTGGCTGCTGCTTGGGACACCAAAGCTCAGTTCTTACTCCAGTGCTTGTCTCCCATGCCACATCTCACAGGAAAGCATCCTATTTCTGTGCTCAGCGCATCAGTGGAAGCACAGGAACAGAGTGTGCTAATTCAGGGCTTTGTGGGGCTAGGGCAAGGTGAATAAAGACTGCAGTGACATGGCTTTGAGGAGCATGTTACCTATGTGCATTGTAGCTTGATCCTTTCAGCACGTAGGCTCCTCTGCTCACATGCTGCTTACTGGAGAAGGTTGAATCATGGTCATATCAGAGGTGGTGGTAGAGGCAAAAAGGGACAGCAGCCTTTGTAGCTTTCACCAAGTGATGGGCTTGTTTTGGCTGATGTGAGGATTAAATACTGACAGGAACAGAGATGCTGAGCCAGCAGACTGGGGGAGGATTAAGCCATGCTTTTAGGGAGGTGCATGAGAGTTGGTGCAGAAGTCTTCCCCACCAGGTCTTGTGACTGTTGCAGTAGAACCGTGTTTTTTTGCTGCCAGGAAAGAGGATGGAGGATTAAACCCTGGAGGGAAAGATCAGAAAATACTGAGTATGAATACAGCTTCAGAGACAAGACAATTTTGCCTCATGGATGTACCCACTCATTTACAGGTTAATCGCCACTGAACCCAGGCCCAGTTAGGTCTTGGCCATCCCTGGCTGTGGCTCTGCCCCAGTGCAGGGGCTGGATTGTAAGCACAGAGTCATGCTTTCAGTCAAAGACACCCATAGGTGGAAGATCTAGCAATTACTTTGTGAAAAATGGCAATTAGCTTTACCTTTTCCGGCTGCAGGAAAGGAGGCACAGCCTTCATCAAATCCCCAATTAGAGATGTTGAAGGCTGATGTGGTGGGTGTGCCAGCCATTGCTACTTCCTTCCTCCCCTTTCACTGCTGGTTCTTCAGGGCTGGCGAAATCCAGCCCTAAAGTAGATTTGGTCTGCTCAAAGGCTTTGGGATGCAAGTGAATGTGAAATTCATTTCCCAAAAAAATGAATACAGCACCTGGGCTGCGTAGGTCTACCTGCTTATTTCACAGATACCTTGTGAAATTCGATTGCCTGATATTGGTAATAAAGCTGAAGTACCACATTCCACCCTTACTTTGCAATTGAAAACTTCACTGTACTTTGAACAGAAGTGCTCTCACCCCCAAATGCAAGATGTCGGACACACAGCTATTTTCCTTGCCTATCACCAGGCAAATCATGAAACATCTTTCTTTATGATTTCACAGGTCCTCTACAGTTCCAGTCTGTTCCTGAGAAAACTGTTTTTCCTGTTTACCGCAAGTCTCCATAGTTCTTGCCCTCTGTTCCTGGGTTTATGGTGCAAAACACTGAGAGTGTGAATTCCTTTGGTAATCTTTGGCTGGGATCTTGAGTCAGATAATACCAAGTTGTTTCTAAGTTTAATCAGGTGACTAATCTTCCAAAGATCTGTGGAAAATCCTAGCCAATGACATTTTAAATAGACCTTTTCTGGCCTTTGAATTCTGACGGCATCAAAATGTGTAGAAATTATGGAAGTAACTTAGTGACTGGCTTGTGGTTTAAGCCCAGCCGTAAATCAGCCACACAGTTTGTTAGCACTGCCCCCCCCACCCCCGACCTTCCTCCCCCTGCTCCCAGAGGGATGGGGAGGAGAACTGAGAGAATGTAACTCCCACGGGTTGAGATAAGAACAGTCCAGTAACTAAGGTGTAACACAAACCACTGCTGCTACCACCAATAATAATAATGATAAGGGAAATAACAAGGGAAGAGAATACAACCGCTCACCACCCGCCAACTGATACCCAGCCCTACTGAGCAGTGATCTAACACTTCCAGGTAACTGGCCCCAGTTTTTACATCCTGGGCATGACATGCTGTGGTATGGAATACCTCTTTGGCTAGTTTGGGTCAGGTGTCCTGTCTCTGCTTCATCCTGGCTTTCCCCCCTTCCTGGCAGAGCATGAGGCTCAGAAAGTCCTTGGTCAGAGTAACCATTTGAGCAGTAACTAAAACCATAAAAATATTGGTGTTATCAGCCCTGTTCCCAGGCCAAAAGTCAAAAACACAGCACTGCACCAGCTACTAAGAAGGAGAAAAAATGACTGCTACTGCTGAATCCAGGACAGTAACTTACAGCAGTTCTTAAACCAGCAATAGCAATACTGTTGGGTTTCTGTTACAAGGGGCATATGGGAATCAGATCAGCCAGCTTCCCTGAAACTTGAGTGCCTGTTTTGCTTACTTCTGCTTGACTGTTCTTTCATGAGCAAGTACAACAGAGACCCTTCAATTCACCTTACCTTCAGGACTATTCTAATCCAGCTGCATAATTCATTTTGCCATGGAAAGCCATGCCCACCTCTTGAAGCAATTGCAGCATTGTTTTCAGGAAGGCTGAGAACCTTATTATTAGGAGCAAACTTTTTGCTACTGAGGCAGTAGAAATCTGCAGAAAGAAACAGAGCTGGAACAAACCTTGTCTTTGAGCTTGTACTGAATTTCTGACTTTTTCTGCAAGCTGCAGGAGGAAGGACTGAGGAAGCGAGGATGTTGCAGTCTGGGGCAGTGTCACATGCTGTCCCACATTGCCCCATCGTATCAGCCAGCAGTAATGCTCTCTGATACTTTGCCACAGCCCCCTTAAAATGTCATTAGCCCCGTGGGTAATTCTGCTCTGCACTCCAGTGCATCAGCATCAGTCGTGTCATGAGGAAGCTGTACTGCCACTTCAGAGATACAGCTTCAAGTCTCAGTTCTTGCTTTCAAGATATTGATTTCTTTCCTGTATGTCAGGCTTAAATTGAGCAGTAAACAAGGGTGTAGGGTGCTTTCAGAGGAACAAAAAGGAGTGGTCTTGAGGGGCTGAGGAGGGTGCTAAAAAATATGCCTAACACCTTGTGAGCAGTGGTGGAGTGAGGGAGGGAGTGGGGTCTGGTGACACTTTCTGAGAGGTTCCAGTGACACTGTGAGGACACTGGACAGCACCTCTGCTGGCGTTGTGGGGTGGACCAGCACTGGGGATGCTGATGCTCAACTGGTCTGGGTGACCAGCTTCTTTGCTGTCCTGGTAGCAGGCAGGGAGATGGTCCTTTGCAAGGAGCTTTACATTCCTCTCTAGGAACAAAACCAAGCAGTTTAGCCTTTCACTGGTTCTAGCCTTTCCCTTGCTGGAGAGGAGATAGGTGAGCAGATACACTGAAAACCTCAAAGGCCTCAAATGCTCCAGTAGGGAATACCAGAGAAGAGGATGTTTGGATGTTATTCAGTGCTTCTCAAATGTAGATCTTAAAGCACAACCAATGAATATTATTTGCCTTTTATTTGTGTTCTCCCTTCCTAACCAAGTCTTCTTTTACTTGCAGCTCAGTATTTTGCTAGCATCATGGTCATTGTTGGGCTGTCTGTTGTGGTAACAGTACTGGTTCTCCAGTTTCACCATCATGACCCACAAGCAGGAAAGATGCCCAAATGGGTAAGCAGCTTTGGCAGTAAATATTTAACAGCCTACTGAATGAAAAAAAATAATCTAAAAGCTAAAATAAACTACTTATAGATGAGGGGCAGCTGTTCTCCACTGATCTGAACAGTCAGCTACGGACAATATTTTTGACACTTAAGTTTGCTACTGGAGGGAAAGAACAAACATACTAAATTTGTTTTTGCAGTATCTGTTATTAAGGTTTTATTTAAATTTACAGTGGGGTGGTTGAGTCATGGCAGAGTAATCTTGCTTAGCACCTTTACAAGTGTTAATCCTGTGGGCAAACTTTTGATTTCTGATCCAGCTGATACCAGTACTAATAGAATGTGACATTTCAAAGTGCGAAACAAACACAAACTAGTCTCTGCTGGGCCGATTGCCTACTTTGTGTCTTTACAGGGTTTCTCACTGTAGTTCATGACAGAGATGTAATCTCCCGAAACAAAGACAGGAGGGGAAGCCAGTTGATTTCTGTCTGCAACTCTTTCAGTTATGAGCAGCTGCCTGAGCTGCTGGTAGATCAGAAACCCCAATACCACAGAGTGGTAAGGGTGTTGAATACTGAACCCATCTGTGCTTCTCACATCTTTGAGCTCAGTTACTTCACCACCAGCAGGAACAGAGAAGCAACACTGCAGTGTTAGTCTGGCTGTACTTAGGAGACCCCTGGACTTCCCTGGCTTGGAAAGATGCATTTTGCTGAACAATATCCATTTGTTTGTGTAGAAAACCAATTTTATCTGCTATCATCTGATCAGCTCTCGATGCATTAACATGTGGACCCTCTTTTCTCTGCAGCAGCAGACTAGGTTAGCCCACTGAAGTCTGGTACTAATGCCAGCTGGCCCTTAGGAAGAATAGGTTACCTTTAGATTATAAAGTTAAAAGATAATGAATTTTTTCCCCTCTTTTCCTAAGAACAGATTTTAGAATAAGTAAGGTATACTTTGTGTTTACAAAAAGCAAAGGAATGAAAGCAGAAACAGACACAAATGGTCACAGTTAACTATCTACTGACCTTGGTTTCACAGAAGTCTGGTTGTACAACATCCTCTCATATCTCACTCACCACATTTATCATGCTCAACAGTTATCCTGACATGATGTTGAATGTCACATGGTTACCAATGTAAGCCTGAACACAGAACAGCTTTCTAATTTTGCCCTTCTAAAAATAAACTGCAGCATCAATGCAAATTAAAAAGAAAAAAAAAAAAAGGTCCAGAAGCAATTAACCATACTAACAATTTCTTAACGTGCTGTATTGTTTAAAATCATCTTACTTTCAAAACAGGGCACAGGTGAGTTCTGGGTGAATCTGTGTAAGCAAGACCTGAGAGCACAAATCTCAGTAATCATGCTTCAGAGATCTACATGGACAGGGCATGTGGCAGCACAACGGACCTCATTGACAATTTTATTGCTTTGTCTGCTTTATGAGGAGCCTAGACACAATGGCTCATGTTAAATATGCTCACAGGTCCTGCAGGTCAGGTGTTGCTCTCTACCAGTCTCTTGCTCTATTGGTTGGAAACTCAACATGCAACAGATTCTCACTTTTGAGGAGACGTTTAATTGCCTGACAGCTGAACTGGCATATATTAACAACAAAATGCTATTAGGAAGCAAAACTGTGGAAGCCATTACTGGGAAGCACAGATGATAGGCTGTGAATGCTTTAGATCAGGCAAGCTGACAGGGCTGTGAGATCTCAAGAGAAAAAAGGTGAATGCCAAGCATGTAAGGAAGAGGCTGACTCACAAAAATGGGGCAAAACCAGACACCAGTTTGTTGCAAAGCTCCAACCCTGGTTCACTGGATATTGTTACAGGATTGTTCTCATCTCCTGATTAAATTGAATTAGCTACTGGAGGAAGTTGTAGGGGAAGGCATTGGCCTTGTGTGGGAGCAATTCCACATCTAAAAAATTTGACTGACTGCATTGCCTATGCACCCACCTTCTAAACTATTTACAGTTGAGCAGCTTTTTTCCCCTGCTTGTCTCTCAAGGGCTATGTGCTTGGCCTTTGAACCAGAAGGAAGAGGAGATGTGCATGTTAGCATATAGCCTCTCTGTAGATGCCCATTTCTTCCCTTACTCCACTGCTGAGAATTCTTCTTTCTTTTCTTTAATCTTTGATGACTTACTAAAGCCAACATTTTCCAGGAGAGATGTTAAATCCAAGGTGTGCAGTCAGGGCATTTGTTGGCTACTTAGTTGAGAAGGGAGAGCTGCTGGCTACTTGGCACTTCTGACAATGTCAGCTGAGCTAGCATGGAAAAGAGCATTAAAAAGGTCCATCTAAGAAGCAGTTTGCGAGCAGACAAAATCAGGCATGGATTACAGCACCGTACTATCATGTCTGGACTGTTTTCCAACAACTCTTATGCTGCAGCTGTCTCCTCAATTAACTGGTATGATAAGAACAGATTGATGCCTGAGTGTCTGTTTTCAATGAAATAGGCTTTTTGAAGTTTGGGCAAATTCTAGAGTCAAGGCAGACCTATTAACATTTTCTAATAACAAAGTTTGTCTGGCTTAGTATTTTGGGATTTCACAGTACTGGATAACTAATTTCTCTCTCCCCTTTGCCACAGATACTGTTGATATGTAGTTGCAATTAAGACCTTTATTTTGTTCCATGATGCTCCATTTTATGCCCATAAGCAGGGGACATTGTAATTAAGTAAGTTCAATAAAATGCAGGATCAGTTTTTTATGCTTCTACATTTTAGTTTTCTACTTGTCTCTGTTGAACATGGAGGAATTAATAAAATATTTAAAGACCACAATGAAACCAGAGTAGTATGAATTACAGGAAAATAGCCTTTCAGGATGTAGTATGAAAGATCTGTGAGTAGGAGAGAAGCAGAAAGGCTTACATAAAATGGCATGGGTCTTTGATTCGGAAGAGCTCACACTCCAGAATTCAGAAACTGTGTAACCGTCTTACACTGGTCATTGTTTTGGGCCTTTGCTATTATTATTCCCACCTGTGGTATTTAATACCTCCTCCTTTCTGAAATTATGCTTGTCATTACAGCAGCAGCTCAAAGTGTTAGCTATAGTTTTCCCATCCCTGCATCTGTTCCTTCTAAACACAGGAGACAACTCACCCTGTACCTAAAACAACTTTGGAGGTAAGTGTGATGCTGAGTCCAACACAACCAAAGTGACTGGAGCAGGATCACAGAGGGAGTCCTGGGCCAAGACTGGGTCATGTCTGTTGACTCCTGGACATCAAATTATGTGACTTGCAACCAAAATAATAAACTCATTAAAGAGCCCACCTACCTTCCCAGAGGTACTCTCACAAGCACACTGCAAATGTCCATTCTGTATACATAATACCTGAGGGACTTTATAATTACAAGACTTTGCTGATTTAGTTAGCTGTCCTAACTAAATTACTGAGTTTCTCATTTCACATCGTGTTTACTGCCTTTCTCAGAGAACAGTAAAAATCATAGCAGGCTCAGATTTCAGACAAGACATCTGAAGATCAGTTCACTGAGAAAAAATGCTGGACTTACTCTCTGGTGTTAGCTTATTTGATGACCTTGATGAGAAAAAAAGAAGTCTGCCATGTGTAGGTTAGAGAGCTTTTGTGATGTGTCAGAGCAGTTGTACACCAGAGAACAGGGAAATGACAGCAGTTAATAGCAGCATTCAGATTTTGAACTACCCAAGTTAATTGGTTTACTATTACGCATTTGTAAAAGGGTTTGCTGTATTATGTGGCTGAACTCTTCAAAAGAGTGTTAAAATGACTTTCAAATTAAGAACCCCCCCCCCAAAAAAAAAAAAAACAAAAAACAAAAAACAAACAAAACAAAACCAAAACGCAACAACAAGGAACAGCAACTGAGGTTGTTTATTTAGAGATAAACAATAGAGATGGGGGTGGAGAATGTGCTAAAACCAGCTGTTAGCCTGTTGCATAGGGGTTTTTTTCTTTCAGCAGAACCTAATCGTTGGACACACTAATATTTAGGGATATCTCTTTCCCTACTAACTGAGAAATGGTTGGAACACATGCAGACACTTTTGTGCTGAGATCTGGGATTGTTTACTAAAGATAGGATTTCAAGAATAATTTTGTAAAGTAAGATTTTACATCTCTTTTCCTTTATAAGCTAAGTGGGTATTCAACACCTCTATGTTTAAGACATATCTAAGAGAAGGCCACCCTTGGAAAGAAGCCAGATCCCTCCCACAAAAAATAATTTCAAAGCAGATAGCTGGAGAACACAGAAATCAGTCAGTCTTTCTTAAGGACTATACAGGCTAACTATAATAGTCGCAAATTTTTTCAAAAAAGTTTAAAATGCAGGGAAGTTGCCTTTATTTCTATTATGATCACTCTCTTTCAGGTCCGTGTCATCCTGCTGAATTGGTGTGCTTGGTTTTTACGAATGAAAAAGCCTGGGGAAAGTATAAAGCCCCTCTCTTGCAAATATAGCTATCCCAAACACCATCTGAGCGTAAGCAGCATGGAGATGAATGTCCTGCCTGGCCACCAGTCCAGCAATGGCAACACAATTTATGGCTGCCACACGATGGATAATCCATGCTGCATCCAAAACAATGATCTGGGTAGCAAGAGTGGGAAGATTACTTGCTCCTTACCAGAAGATACTGACCTTGTTCAACAGAAAGCTTTAACAGATACTATTCCAGTGATTGTGAAGATTCTGGAGGAAGTTCAGTTCATAGCAATGCGCTTTAGGAAGCAAGATGAGGGTGAAGAGATCTGCAGTGAGTGGAAGTTTGCAGCTGCTGTCATAGACAGATTATGCCTGGTTGCATTTACCCTTTTCGCCATCATTTGCACATTTACAATACTCATGTCTGCTCCAAATTTTATAGAAGCTGTTTCAAAGGATTTTGCATAAGGATTTAAGATAAGCATGACCACTTAGAAGTTGATATTGCCAGTAATTTTGCTAGATAATATAACTCAAATAGAGAAGTGTACTTATATGTGCTAACATACAGAGAAGGGGATGAAAATAATTTCAGGAGGTAATTTTTCCTGATGCTAGTGATTGTAGTTACTGAAAAGTAAACATATTGAGCTCTGTTACTAGTTTCATAGACTAGTGCCACTTGCAATTATGTCATGATCTGTGACAATTGATAGACAATTTAAATCTACAATATAGTTATTAAAAGTTAACACTGGTATTAATGTACTACTATGAATTTGTGAACTTTTAGACATTGTTAATAATTTAAATTATCATTGATGACTATAAGCTTTACAGTATTTTGTTGGTTTTGGTATATTTGTGATTTATCATTTTTGTTTAACGTGGCTGTGACATTTGCTTCATGGATTTGATAGACATATCTCCACAATCTTATGATGCTGTATATTGAATTCATTAAAATAAACTATCATCATGTTAGCCCTTAATAGTACAGTGACTGGAATGTTTTCTCAGCAAATATGTTAACAGAGTGTATTTTTATTTTTTTTCTTAGGAAATGCTGATTGTGAGGATGGAAAAAAAATTAATTTTTCATGATGACAGTCATATATATCATTAATGGTGCCTTTTTAGCTCTCTTAAGTTAAACTCTCTCTGCTTAACTGTTGCTGTGATCTAGAAACTCTACTTGATTTGAAATATCTCTGATCTCTTGGGATATGGTTGCCAACCTAATACTGGCTAACTCTATCTACAGTAAAGCTACATAGTTCTTTCATTCAACATAAACTTTTTGGTAGTGAGTAAAATAAAGAAGCAGAGGATCATAACCTAAAACCATAATCTTATTCAAAATTACCATGCACCTGAAATAAGAAATGGTATAAATCAGAATAATGTTAATGAAGAACAGGACCAGTATGGGAATTTCTGACAATGAGAGTGTCAAACACTGAAATCTCCATAGAAAAAAAACGAGTTGAAACTGGGTGAAATACCTTTCTTTTTGTGAGTCTCCTCTTCGCAGAATTTTGACGAAAAATTTGAAACTCAGTAATCTTACATTTGGTGTAAGAGGTTGGGCTGTGCAGTGGTCCTTTGGCTGGAAGACTTCTTTTTCCCAGAGTTAGATAACCCGTTTGGAATTATAAACAAAACAAAGGTTTCTTAGTCATTTCTTCTCTTGATGACATGCAGACTAAAGAAAAAAGAACTCAAAATGTGCAAAACTCTAACTTTTAAATTATGTGCTCAGAAAGCTAGCCTGATTGCTTTCTTTTGAATGAACTGGAGGCTACCAAGGGTCTATTTAATACAGGTTTTTGGGCAGAAAAGAGTAGAAGCGTCTCTGAGGTTTATATTTGACACAGCAGCTGTTAAAGCTGGATTCCATCACAACTGCTTTCTGTCACCATTTACTATGTTCTTCAGATCCCTAACTCCACCTCCTTATCAAGTTTGTTGAATTGTACAAATAATTCACACGGTCTTTCTTCTGTCCCAGTATGGTAGCAAGAGCAACTGTGCTTCAAATACTTCCAACAAATGATCTTAAACCTCCAATAACAGAGAATTCAATTTCCCTAACATGTCATTACATATTTTATCACTGCTTGTTTATCTCTAGCACATAAAGGAATCTACTAGACTCAAACACTTAAAAAGCCCACTTTTCATGTGAGAAGGCACAATGTCAGGATTGTTAGCTGACCCAGCATCATATTTATATTGATAATCATGATCATTTTTAGCAATCAAAGTACCAGGGATCATCCATCATGACACAGTTGTAAAACTGTGAAGATCATGTCACAGTTATGATTTTGGAAGAAAAAGTTTTCTACTGCTTCAGCACATAGTCAATTTCCTCTGTGAACAGAAATCTCTGAGTTGTTATGAAGACTGTCAGTACCTTGGCCATATAGCTTTTCATTTAGTGCAATACATTTGTAAAGACCTTCCCAAGTAAAACACAGGTTTGACACAGACCAGATAGACTTCTCTAACTAAAGGAAAAAAATTGGCAGGACTAGTGTCTGGACAAAAATAAATGCAAATGCAATTAAAAGGTAACTAAGGACAGAATAGTACGAAAAAACCATGCAGGCGTTCTGATGGTAAACTCTAAAAAGAGCTATTATTGCTGAAAAGGGAACTTTGAAAGATTGGCATTATCAGGATGCATACTTTTCTCTTACAAGCATTATATCTTCTTGGGTTTTTAAATCAATTTATTACAGAAAGTGGGTTCTAAATTTCACACCAAGGACAGGAATAGGGCATTGTGGCTTTTGGAATATCTATTTCCTTATATAGAAAATTATTTTGATAGAAATAATTTTTTTTGTTATACAACATCCTAAAAGTGGACATATAAGCAACATAGGACTGGGAGATGTCCACTGAGTTCTAATAAAAATAAATTTAAAAAAATTATTTATAACATTCTTGGCTTTTAGACATGACATTTCATTCTAAAATTTTCAGGGCACAGCCATTGTTTGCATTCAATGTTAGAACAACTTTAATAAGGGGGAAATTATACTTTGGAAAACAAACATGCTGTAACTGTCTGCATCTCTCAAGGTTATAACTGTATATTTAACTATTTCTGGAAGAACAGTACCTTTCAAAAAGCCAGCAAATGACACTTCTGTTTCTTCAGAAATTTCAAGTAAAAAAAAAAAAAAAGAAGTTTGAAAAGGTCTTTTTTTTCATTGGAAAAAAGAGTGGGGGAAAATATCATAATGTGAAACTTCTAGGGAACAAGAAAAAGTAGGATTGAGGATATTTCAGGTTCAGATTTCTGCCATCTATGAAGTACAGAGTTATACTACACAATGATGTAACCTTCACTCTGTCCCCATGCAGCAAGTTCTGAAAGTAACTTTAAAGCAACTCCCATCTTTTCATGTTCTATCTGTCCTAATGTCCAAAACTGAATACTACACTAAAAGTATACTGTATTTCTATACATTCATACTTATAAATGCATTTTGTCTAACATGAATTTCATTTATGTTTCACCTTATGTCTGACAAGATCCATGTGCAGCTCCCAGTACATCACACATAGGAGGGATCTTTAATGGAGAGAATGGGGGTCTCACGTATGCTTTTGCCTTTTACTATATGCTTGGTAGTTGAAGAGATTCATGACCTTACAGAAACCCCAAAAATAGGTTTACCGAAATTATTCTGAATTTCCTTTTAGTTAGAAACACCTTCTTTACTAGTTTTTATGAGCTCTAACAAAGACATAAGATCTGGAGTTAAGGATTTATTTTTAATTGATTAGCACTGTCAGTTTTATTTTATTAAGAAAATACACTTCCTGACAACTCTGGTAACAAATTTCAAAACTACATCCGAAACTTGCAGATGCCTATTTTGTATGAGAAAAAACCTCTTCTTAATATTTCTACAAAAAGCCAAGATTTTTCATTTCAAAATTCATAGGAGTGGTGCAAAATGGCCTTTACGTCTCTGCAGAGTCTCTTAAGCTGTAAGAACTATCTCAAATGGCAGTTGCTCTCTCCTTTTTTCCTCTTAGCTAGGGACAATTAAAAGGAGACATCCTGTCAGAAGAATAATATAGACAACTAGCATCTATGACCCAGAACTCTGTGGCAAGCAAATGTATTTACATATAGTGTTGTTTGTTTTGTTTTGTTTTTTTTTTGTCTTCTTTTTAAATTTTTTACCTGTCAAAAATCCTTGTGGAAAAAAAAAATCAGAGAAAAAGAAAGATTTTGTATAAGCTTTTTTTTTTTTTAATACAAGGCTATAAAAACTGAGTATTTTAGTTAATATTAGTTGTGAGGTTTCTGTGCACTTAAATCATACTTGTTAAACTTTGAAGTTTATGGCAAAATTCATCCCACCTGAAGTACTTTGAAAGTAGCTATAGTGGAGTTGATGACAGACCCTTCTAGCCCAGTGTCCAACTTTTAAGAGGACCAATAATGTCTCTGATCTGAATATGCCCTCCTAATTTGAAATTTGTTTCTACAGCTTTGGAACTAATAGGCCTTAGTGAATTAACAGGCCACACGCTATATGTTGAGAAGTAATGAGAATATAAAACATGTTTACGCTTAGTGTGAACAGTTCTTCAAATGATCAGAGCATTTTTATGCTGCATTTACTGACACATTTTCTCAGCACTCTGAATTGTAATATTTGACTTCAAAATTAATTCAGAGACAAGGCACAGAGGTATTTTGCCAGTTCTGAAAGCTTCCAGTTTTATAATTATGTGCAACCAAAAGTCAAGTGCTAATTAAGAAAGGGTGCCAAATTTTATGTAGCACAGGCACACAGTAATAAGCAGAAGGAAGTGGAATTGACAGAAGGAAAGTTTCTATGCAGGTTGTAGGGTGGACAAGATCCCAAATAAGACAAGTTCGTATTTTAGGAATCTGGAGCATACATAATCTCAAGCACTTGACTAGTTTCAGGGCAGCCTTGATTGCAGCAATCAAGAGATGGTCGAATTTGAGATCCTCAGGACAGTGAGAAGAGCATGAAGCAAGCTCACTGCCCTGGACTTCAAGAGAGCAGACTTTGGCCTCTTCAGGAACATGCTCAGTAAAACCTTACATGGGATATAGCCCTAGAGGGCAGGGGGGCCCAAGGCTGTTGTTTGATGTTCAAGGATCACCTGCTGCAAGCTCAGGAGCAATACATCCCTACTAGAAAGAAGTGCTGCAGGAGGGCCAGGAGACCTCCTTGGATGGATAAGGAGCTGCTGAGGAAAATTCAAAGGGAAAAAGAGGTTTATAAAAGGTGGAAGCAAGGACAGGAGGCCTGGGAAGAATACAGGGATGTTGTCTGGGAAGCTAAGGACAAGGTTAGGAAAGCTAAGGCCCACTTAGAATTAAACTTGGCTAGGGATGTGAAAGATAACAGGAAGGGATTCTATAGGCACACTGCAAATGCAAGACAGACTAGGGACAACATGGGCCCTCTCCGGAAGCTATCAGGAGAACTGGCTACCCTGGATATGGAGAAGGCTGAGGTTCTTAATGACTTCTTTGCCTCAGTCTTCACTGGCAAATGCTCTGACCACATCACCCAAGTCTTTGAAGGCAGAAGCAGGGACTGTGAGAATGAAGACCCTGGTCCCACCACTGTAGGAGAGGATCTGGTTCAAGACTGTCTTAGGAACCTGAACATATACAAGTCCATGGGACCTGATGAAATCCATCCACAGGTCCTGAAGGAGCTGGCAAATGAAGTTGCTACGCCGCTGTCCATCCTATTTGAAAAATTATGGCAGTCAGGTGAAGTTCCCGACAACTGGAAAAGGGGAAATATAACCCCCATTGTCATGAAGGGGAAAATGGATGAGCCAGGGAACTATAGACCAGTCAGCCTCACCTCTGTGCCTAGTAAATTCTTGGAGCATATTCTCCTGGAAGGCATGCTGAGGCACATGAGAAACAACAAGGTGGTTGGTGACAGCCAGCATGGCTTCACAAAGGGCAAATCCTGCCTGACCAATCTGGTGGCCTTCTATGATGGGGCTACGGAACTGATGGACAGGGGTATGCAGCAGCTGATGTCATCTACCTGGACTTGTGCAAAGCATTTGACACTGTCCCACATGACATCCTTGTCTCTAAATTGGAAAGACATCAATTTGATAGGTGGACCACTTGGTGGATAAGGAACTGGCTGGATGGCCGCACGCGAAGAGTTGTGGTCAATGGCTCAATGTCCAGCTGGAGACCAGTAACGAGTGGTGTCCCTCAGGGATTGGTGTTGGGACCAGTCTTATTCAACATCTTTGTCAGTGACATGGACAGTGGGATTGAGTGTGCCCTCAGCAAGTTTGCTGATGACACCAAACTGTGTGGTTCAGTTGATATGCTGGAGGGAAGGAATGCCATGCAGAGGGACCTTGACACGCTTGTGAGGTGGGCTGATGCCAACCTGATGAAGTTTAACCCTGCCAAGTGCAAGGTCCTACACCTGGGTCGGAGGAATCCAGGACAGCTACAGGTTGGGCAGAGAAGGGATTAAGAGCAGCCCTGCAGGGAAGGACTTGGGGGTGTTGGTCAATGAAAAAATTGACATGAGCCAGCTTCAGTGTGCTTGCAGCCCAGAAAGCCAACCGTATCCTGGGCTGCATCAAAAGGATCATGACCAGCAGGTTGAAGGAGGTGATCCTGCCCCTCTGCTCTGCTCTCATGAGACCTCACTTGGAGTACTGTGTGCAGTTCTGGTGTCCTCAACATAAAAAGGACATGGAAGTGTTGGAACAAGTCCAGAGGAGGGCCACGAGGATGATGAGGGGACTGGAGCACCTCCCGTATGAAGATAGGCTGAGAAAGTTGGGGCTGTTGAGCCTGGAGAAGAGAAGGTTGCATGGAGACCTCCTAGCAACCTTCCAGTATCTGAAGAGAGCCTATAGGGATGCTGGGGAGGAACTCTTCATTAGGGACTTTAGCGATAGGACAAGGGGTAATGGGTTCAAACTGAAACAGGGGAAGTTTAAGTTGGATATGAGGAAGAAATTCTTTCCTGTGAGGGTGGTGAGGCACTGGAATGGGTTGCCCAAGGAAGTTGTGAATGCTCCATTGCTGGCGGTGTTCAAGGCTGCATTGGACAGATCCTTGGGTGGCATGGTTTAGTGTGAGGTGTCCCTCCCCATGGCAGGGGTATTGGAACTAGATGATCTTAAAGTCCTTTCCAACCCTAACTATTCTATGATTCTATGATTCAAACCCAACATTTGAAATGCGTTTTCAAAGTCTCTCGGGTATTCCCTGAAGATGTGTCCACTGCATACTATGACCCTAGCAAATCTCTCTGCCAAATTCCTGCTGCTGCTGAATTTAAAATGAATGTCCTCTGAGAGGCAGTGGCCCAGCATACTCCAGCAGCAACAGGTGTAACTTCAGCTGAAAAGCCTGCTGGTGTTTCAGGTTCTCAGCAGGGGTTGCTTGGAGGAGAAGTAGTGGTTGTGGTAGTGAGGAGGACATCTATAGACTTAGGCATCTCTCGTTATCTTGAAGTGCTCTCATTGTAAAGCTGTTGGTAGAAACCTGATGGATACATGCCTGGGAATGCTCCATTAATAGTACATGCTATTCAAAGAGGAAAGGAAAACAGTAGCCCCAGACAGATCGGGCAGATGAAGTGGAAGACCTGATCTCCGAGATTGGTGCAGCGCAATGACCTGGAAAGCTAGAGCTGTGGAGGTGCAGATTACCACATGTGCCACAAGGGCCATGTTTCAGCACATTCTCTTCACTTCCCAGAAGTCTTTGCCTTGAATAGTAGAGATTGAAACCAAGTGTTCAGAAACAGTCTTGACTAACTTGATGGTAATAGCAAATAACAGACTTCTTAGTGGGTTCTGTCTGTGAATTTGAGAATTTAATTCCAATCTACCTTTGGAGAAAGAGCTACGCAGCAAATTTGGGTCAGCCTTTTCCTTCATATCTTTGAGCAACTTCCATAGTGAAAGCTGAGAGAGATCAAGTTCACCATGAAATTCCCATATACCATCTACAAGGGCTATCCTGGGGACAAGATTTCATGCTCAGCTTCCTAAAGGCTCCAGGGGATATGCTGGATTCACACAGGAACCTGACTGTCTAGAAGCATATTATAGAACATTCTCTGTCTCTTCTGACATAACCACAAACCCAGCAATAGCTTTTTTTGGGGGTTCCAAAAAACACTGAAACCAAGATTTCAAACAGAATCATAAGGGGGCCACTTGTCTCTTATTCAGAGCTGTGTTTTTCTCACAGTTGCTTCTATAGTATAGGAACAACATGCCTTTTATCAATCTCAACTTTTGGTATTTGTGAGAGGATGTCAATAGCAGAAAGCAGCCAGATTTACACCATGGGTATCTAAGATTGCCAATTGAAAATCTGGGCTTTTGGAAAACTAGGGGTAGATAATCAACATCTGCAAAGCACTGACAGTTCTTGTGAACTTGGCAGAGTTCAGTAGTAAGAGAGAGGTAAACCTGTCTGTAAGGAGAAATGTCTTTTCCGCAGTTCCTAGTTATGCATGTCAGGGCCCATAGCTCATCTGCACATAAAGAAAGACTAACTGGTCTTCTAAAAGTGGATGGGACAAAAAATAAACTGTACATCTGACCATGCTCTTTGCTGTGGCTGTGAGAAGATGGGAGCAGTAGGCACTGTGGATGATTAGAAAGCAACAACTTTGTTGATCATTTTAGACAGGTTCTGAAGTAAAAATGCTACATTGTAGCTTTTGTCATTACTTTAAGTATTAATTTTGGACATAAATTTCCTTCCCGTAGACACATCAAAAGAGTCTGGCTTTTATTTCACTGACCAACCAGTGCAAAATAGTTTCAGCTTTTTGCAGCTCTATGACCATACCTTTTGTACATGTATTATTAAAATCTTCTTGGTAAGGTGACAAAGGGTTCTGCTCTCAGACAGTGTAGTTTCTCTTAGCTGAGATACGTTTTTCCAGATGGCACAACTGAGGTCTGTCCGATGAGATTCCCAAAGAGAAAAATGTGACAAGTGAAATAGGGGTTTTGCCCTTGGCATAGCCAGCTGTTGAGGGTTCAGTGTTCATCACAGACGGCATCTTGCCATACTATTTACCATGTCTAAATGACAGAAGGCAAATAAGTTATGACACTTTTGTGAAAGTGCAATGTATTAAGTGCAATATATTAACTCCCTGGTACTAAGAACTCCCTGGTGTGCTCCTAACATTCTCTTCTTCATCGGGAGATCTAGTTCAGACCTCTGTATTACCTTAAGCTCAGAGGATGGATTATGGCATAGGAGCACTAACATGTTTTACAGTAAACATCTTAAAAACAGGGTGCATCAACTGAATATTTAGCAGTGGTTTGCTGTGCTCACAAAACACTGCACTGATCAAGGCAGTTACAAGCTCCCTTGGCTGACATAGGATTTCATTCATAAACATGCCTGACACAATTATCGCTGAGTATCTGTAAACCTTCTAAAGAGCGAAGGTGAAAGTTTCCTGACAGGAAAATCCATTAATAAAATGCACATCTCTAAAAATGATCAGCTGTGTTAAAAACTGTTTTGTCATTCAGCCACCCTTCCTAAACCTTTTCTCAGCTTATGAAAGTCTCACAAGTAAGGCTAAATAATACAAGTGGTGGCTGCATTTTTTTTACATTTTATTTTTTTTATCATCTTGGCAGGGAATACTTCTCCCCACAACATACACAGAATTAGAATACATTTCTTCTCTGACTGTAGTGTAGGATTTGGCGCTGGCTTGTGTGCTCCTGTTTGTACTTAGCATGGAGAGGGTAACTCAGAAAGGCTGTACAAGGGTGACCTGTGGTGAAGTCATAATGGGAATGGACCCCTCCTGATGGATGGATCCAGAGCTGCCAGATACAGAAAAAAGCCTTCTGTATTGTGATTCTGTATTACCAGAGAACTGCAGCTGAGAAATGTGTACAGACAGGTGCCGTGCTCTTGGTTGATCCTGTACTCATGGTGAGTGCAATTTCCAGGTAAAGAAAGACAGACATGGCAGACGGTGTTGTCTATACTCCAGGGAGAATTAGACCTTACTTCAGCTTTTTACTGAAGTAAGGTCTAATTGCTATTAATAATTTATTAATAAGATTATTATTTATTATTTTTATTATATTTATTTTTTATTTTTATTTATTGGTACAAGTGTGAAATTACTTTTGTTTACCGACTTAAGGAATTATAAAGGAACATGTGATTTGCACAGTGAGACACACTTCAAGTAATAATACAGGTCAGTTTATTCCTGTACTCTTCTATTCTAAGAAACATTAATGGCACATCTTTTCTATGATTCTTACCAATTGCATGGCTATAATTAAATCCTGCAGGTTTTGTTGCTTACAAGCAGCACTGCAAAAATAGTTTTGAGATCAAGGACAACTAGGTACTAAAACACAAACACATCTTGAGTGAAATGTCAGTCCTTACTTTCCCTTCTCAAGGGCATCAGAAGGATGATTTCAAATAGTGAGCTGCCAGTCAGGTACCTACATTCACACCTCAGTATCTACATACAGATTGTCTTTGTTTTGAATGGTCTTCAGAGCCTTTGTTTTCCACAGATCTAAATTAATGGTTCAAGTACTTGGACCTTCAAATATTCTTCTCTAAATAAAATATAAACCCTAGAGAAGTTCCCTAAAGGTGTTCTAAAACCAATGCTTTTCCTTTTGTTCTGAGCATTAAACATTGAAATGTTAAGATACACTCTTTCAAATGTATGACAACACAGAAGCAAATAACACCCTAAAAATTATGGTAAAAGTTATGGTATAGTATTTTTATAGGCAAACAGGGAAAGCGTTCATAGGAAAAACATGGCATAAGAGTGACTGTATCTGACTTACTTCTGTATTGACTGCGCAATATTGACTGCAGTGCATGCCTATGAAAAGAAAGCAGTATTTCTAAAAGGATTTGGAAGTCTTAAGTGATTAGAAAAATTATTTCTACTGCTCAAATAAATTGACGTGACGAGGTATCATAGCAACAATGTATATCTTTTGTTCCTCTAGCTAAATTACCATTATTCTCTGATGAACAGCTTTTATTACACATTCCCTTAGCTCTTATTTTAATTAATTTTCTAAAAGAAAATTTTGATGCCCGCATCACCTCAAATGTATTTATCTCACAACTGTATGTATCCTCGCCCAGAAGCCCAAACTGTGCTGGTGAAATGTTTTGCCTGTTTCAGTTTACGCCAACATATTGAAGAACCTCTTGCTTGTCAGCATCCAGTCTTACTGAATTCAGTGGGACCTGTTCCACTGGCTTGCCAGAATCCATCATTGAGACTTTTCTACTGCACAATAAAATGTCGAGTGCTTGCTCTGGACCCAGGAGTCCATTCCCTTTTGCCTATTCCCATACAGTTGGTGGGTTTATCAAAGAGTAGCTTCTGGAAAACAGAACAGATGGGAAAAGGCCAGCTAGAAAAGGGGTTCAGCCTAAGTTAATAAGATTTTTCATACACTTCCCTTTTCTAAGAATCATTTTCTCAAATGCAAGGAGACTTTTTTGATTAAGGAAACTGAAGAAATTGGAAACTAGGTGCCTAACAAGTAGAATTTACTATGAGTTAGCATTCCTTCTGATTTTCTAAGGGGTGATTTGTTGCTGACTTATATATTCCCTGCTGTGCCTCCAAAAGCAGCAGATTGGCAGGAGCCAATGTGGTGATTTATCCCACCCACCTAATTTGACGGTTCTGTCTAGCCAGATACACTGATCAGTGAGAAGTATTTTGAAAGAGACTGTCAACACTATGATTTGTCCCAGGAATATGCTTCTAATCATCCTTCTTAACATCAATTATTTCTTATAGGTCTTAACTTCTTGAACTATTTGTGTTATTACTCCCAAATATTTATGCTGTGTAGTGGTTGTTTATACTTAGTAAAAGAGCACTTTTCTTTAAGAAAAATCCTTTTGATTAACCTTGTATGTTTTGTATTAATTCAAAATACCTTTCTGAGGGTTTTCAAAAGAACAAGTGAGAATTTATTGCTCAATGGAGTTTCATGCAACAACTTTCATGGGTTAACCAGAAATCAAGATCAGGGCTTTCTTTTCCCTCTTTAGCAGTCAAAGTAGAAAAAATTTTCGTGAGTATTAGAATCCTTGCCTTTTTATATATGCATATTGACTATTTCACTGGGTAAAACTGGTGTACTTTTTAGAAATGCGTTTAGTAAAGAATAAACCAATTTTCACTCTTTTTAACCAACAATCTTTATAAAACAGAACAGCAGCACTAAGAAGGACAGAACTGACAACTGTCAGCACTAAGAAGGACTGAATTGACAGCTGTCATAGCAGGAAGTCCAGCAAGCACTTGAACAATTTTGTGACTGCTTTTCCTGATACTTGTGCTGTTGTTCATGGCTGCAACTCAAGGGTTATTATAATTAAAGCAT
Organism: Myiopsitta monachus; assembly: GCA_017639245.1. NCBI lineage: Eukaryota > Metazoa > Chordata > Aves > Psittaciformes > Psittacidae > Myiopsitta > Myiopsitta monachus. Next base: position 53,740,185 of record CM029941.1, on the reverse strand, counting down.
TTATCTCTTTACACTGGACAGAGGGGTGGAAATAGAAAATAAGAATCCTTCAGAATATTCTTCATAAGCTTTGTCTTGTCTTTTCTTCTTTTTTCTTTTTTCATAGGAAATACCTCCATGGAATATTTGGGATTATGACTTTATTTACATGGTTCACTCTAAAATTCAGTTCTATTATTCTGCATCTATTTTCTACTTGCTCTCAGCTATTTAGTAAAAGAATAACTAGCCAGGAAAACTGTATTTCCTAAATTTCCTTCCCAGGAATTAACATACAATTTATTTTTTAATTCTGCACAACATCCATTTCATTGAATTGTAGGCTATGAATACAGTTTAAATTCAAGATAGATGCTCAAAATTAAAGTGTGTCTTCATACTTTATGCTGATCATCCTAGAGACAATTTTCACTGTTTCCTATTTAAAGATTATTCTTCTCTGCATGTTTCTAATTTTGCCAATAAACCCCTTATGTCTATTCCTATTGATATTGTAAATATAAAGAAATTAGTTAAAATATTAATGCTTTTACCTAATTATCTTAGTACTAGATGTTTTTAAATCCTAGTTTCATGCCCAGAGGAAGAAAGTTTATTAAATGCTGTTCTCTTTATCTTCCCTATTTTCTAGGGGGAGTGATCTCCTTTATTTTGCTAGTACCTTAGTTTATTGCTATAGAAATCTAGTTTTTATAGTTAATATTGTGCTATGGACACAAACAGAAGCTTTTTTCCTGAACAGAGAGCTGTGACACAATGTGATTTTGTTCAAAAGCTGCTTCTAAAAGTTGAAGCTGATGCCTTCTACACAAAAGGACTGATACGTGTTTTGTTACTTGGTAGACTTAGAATATAAACTTAAGGAATTAGAAATCTTGCAGAAATTGGCAGATAAATAGTGAAAGTATGATTCACAGATCAGGTTATTCGGAATGATACAGGAAGTATTAGCATACATGTGTTTCCAGACTCATGGGTTGTCATTATTGAAGACACAGAAGCACTCAGAGAAAACAATCAAAATTAGTTACTTATGTGCTTGGATGTCTACAGTCAATCTGATAAGCTTTCAAATTAAATATAACAAAAATAGAAAGAATGTATATCTCATCAACTCTTGGGATGAGTGGAAGCAAATATAAAGAGATCAAATGACTTACCCAGGGAATCTGTGCCACAATCAAGACTTGTACAGAATCACTGCAGTTCTACCCCAAAACTTTAAGCATAAATTAACTTTTTTTTCCTTGGTGTTTATGTCTCATTATTTTTCATTAAAAGTTTCAAACTTCCTTTTCCTAAGTATTTCTAAGCATATAATATTATTTTGTTTCAGCTGCTATAAATGTCCTGTTTAAGCAGATTTTAGAGGATTACTGGGGTCTCCCTAGGAAAAACAAATAAGATTTAAGAAATGTAATATTAAGAACTTGGATCTGAAGGGCTTCTTAGTATTCCTTTAAAGTGTTCCTGTGTGGAATCAGAAAGTGTAAAACCATTAGCCTATGAAAATAATTTGTACAAAAGCATAGGTAACATATATGTTAGTATATTGCATACAATGTACAAAAAATATTAAAACATGAGTTGATAGGAAATGGGCTGAAGACAACATCTAAGGATCCTGTGTTGCATGCCTATACCATAAAAGCCAGATCTAATAAGTAGTGCAACCACTCCTCCTTATTATTTCTGCTTAACAAACTGTGATTGTTAAATCAAATTTGTCCTTTGAGCTACAAAGTATAATTGATTTAACATAATTAGTTTAGAAATGTATTTAAGAAAAATCTACAAACCTGAAACACTAAATTGGCATTCCCATGCGCTCTGAGGATTTCTGGACCGTCAGAGGAAGGTTTCAATATATTCTTTAAAATTTGGAAAATGCCATCCACATGAGCAAACCAAACATCTGTCTTCGAAATACATATATATGCAACACACATATTAAAATATCTTCTTGTGACTTAAACATATGGTCAATATAAACCAAGGATTTTCTTTAAAGTTGCTGAAGTTATGTACAGTTCACCATAAGAAAACATCTGTGGCAAGACACTTGCAACTGCCTATTAATAGCAGGTTTTTTTCATAGGTAATGAGAGATTCATAGCAGCTTGTGACATCCTCAGCTGACATAAGCAGTATTAAAAAATATATTTTAAAGTTTCACTTGGACATTTAATATATTAACATGCATTAACACTTCAGGAAAAATATTTTGAGACAGAATATTACTTTCCTCTTTTTACACTTCAAAACAGAAAACCAAATTGTTGCTTGAGGGAAAAATGTAAAAATAACAGCTGGATGAAAGATGAGGCCTGTGAAACACTGTTCTACTTACAGGCAGGGTACTCAACAAAATGACCACACACTAGCTGCGTAACATGCACAGTTTATTAAACAAGCACACTTAAAGTGAACGAGCACACTAAAGCAAACAAGCACCCTAAGGCAAATAAGAGTTCCATCACTGTTCTTAACAGACCATATAGGATTATTAAAGGCAGTGGCTGTTGGTTTTAATACTCCCATATCTAAGAAATCTTTAATAGTCTGTGAAATCTCTCCATGACCTGCTGGTACATGATGTCATTTCACTGTTATTGCCTTGGTGGTACATGGGATTTGTACCAGAGGCATGTCAACTTTCCCAGCTAAAAGTTGCCAAGCTGATACATATACCCTGGTTCCAGTTAATACTTACCATCAGGTAATCATAAACTCAATCCTTTTAAAATGTCAATTCCAATTGCATATTCAGGGATAGGAACAATCATCATTGAATAAGTTCGTTTTGGCAGAGTGTGCATTTTCATCTCAATTTTTGTACATACAGATTCAATTTATTTGCCACCTATTCCTATAATCAAAACCTTTTTCCCTTTACATTTTTTAGGATTACCATAAACTAAAGAGACCTCCACACCAAGCTCTATGTGAGGATGATGTTCTGTCCTCACCTATCCTTGTACTAGAGCTTCATCCTCATTTCAGTTCATTTTTAATTGTTTCAATTGTCTTAACATTTTAACATCTGGCCATGGATAAAGATTGGTGTACTGATCCCATCCTTTTTTGCCCCCTGGAACCATCGAATGGGGGGCAAGTGGGGGCCCTCCATTGGTAAGTGTGCCATCCTGTTGAGGCTCAAAATGGGGAGCAGAAGGTTAAATTGCTTCATCTGTCATGTCATCACCTTTATCTGAGCTTGAATTGTTCACTCTTTGCACAGATTTATGCGACCGTGTTGCTTGTACAGTCTCCACAATTCATTGGTGGGAATCCCTTCAATCTTATCTCAGGCTGTCCCATTTTTCAATAAGGCAGCAAACATGTCTTTCCAAAAGAGTTGATTCTCTTTCACCTCTCCCCTCCTGTTATCGCCTCTTGTGTTTTGTTTCGGGCCATATTCCCACAAAACTCCTGACTGCTGGATCTTTTCTATTACTTCTCCTATGTGGTGTCCTGTTTCATTTAGTTCATCATAAAACTTTTATACGAATGCGGTGCAATCTTAATGATCCTATTCTGAATTGGAGCTGATAGTGCAGTCTGCAGCATAGTGTCTGCATCTCCGATAAAAACAGCAGTCTGCATTCGTTCCTTCTTAACACACTGAATACAGTCCCAGAAGGTATACCAGCAAGGTCAATCTGCATCAGGCCATTCCCCTTTCATGGGGTATTTTCTGTTACAGCCTTCCACTACCACTACTAATAAATTAGTCTCCCACTTGGTGCCTGAGAAAGTGTCCTGAACAAATGAGCCACAGCTTAATGTTACAAATTTCTTACCATTGTCTGGATCTGATTTGACTCTTGAAACCCCTAAGTAATGAAACGTGATGACCCAAGATTCTCCAGGCTTTTGTTTGAACCTGTCTATAATGTCTGAATGAAATCTTCTGCCACATCCTGCTTAGCCAAACAACTTACAGGGTAGGGTTGCAATTTCCTTCCTATTACCAGTTTTGCTTCAATGAGCACTTCACTCTCTGAACTACTATCCAAATCGGTTGAATCCTACACATCTCCATCTCTATCTGATTTCTTTGAGTCCCAATTAATTCCTGCCTCTGTGATCACTGCATCCACCTTTTTCCTGTTTACTTGACCCCTTTGCTTTCGATATTTATATTAAATGATCTGAACAGCTGCTTTTTCTGCTATTATTTGATAAGTGTCCAATTTATCAGTTAATAATAAATTCTGGCATTGCAACATAACTATTTTCCCCTGCAATTTGCAGACTTTTTTCTCCAAATCTACTCCTTACACATTTGCTCCCTCTGCTGACGCTGCTTTCAGTATGCAGCTAGCAGAATCTATCCTTGTCTCCCCAGAGCAATCAATTTATCCTCTTCTTCTATTGAAACTTCTTGTAAACATTTAACTACATCAGGAGGTTCTGCTCCATTCCAAAAGGAGTCCTAATTCTCACATATAACATAACTGCTCAGCAGCTATATTATGACAAGGTAATCATTCTCAGATGGGGATATCCAGCTCCACTGTCTTAGGATCTTTTTTCTTTATCTTAAAAAATGACATTTTGTTTCTTATCCTGCCAACTGTGCCATACTTGTTTTGCTGACAGGTAGAGTACTCAACAAAACAACCACACACTAGCTGTATACCATGCACAGTTTATTAAACAAGCACACTAAATTTCAACAAACAAGCACACTAACACAATGCAGGTGTATATCTCTCTATATATTATGAATAAGAACAATAAAGAAAATCAGATATATATATGTAAGTAAAACACAGAGGAAAATTAGCAATGCATCAAATTATTATTGCATAGAGAGAACAGAGGTTAAATACCTCACCAGTTACCACCGAATCATCATCCAAGCTCACACTTCTAGCTGGGAAGCCCCTCTGCATCCAATGCCAGGAGTCTCAGGCAACCAGGAAAGTTCCTACACGATACGTCCACCCATAGGTGAGGCTTTGGATTTGGCTACAAGAGGGTCCTCCTTTTATAGCCTTAGAAAAACAACCAGCTTTATGCCAGATCCGTAACTGTTTACTCATGGGGCCGCGCAGATTCTCATGATCTCCTGTCCACGTGGAAAGCTTTGGCCAAGTTGAAGAGTGGATGTGTTGGTGCGGCCAAGTATGAAGGTCAGACAACAGCTGCACACCTATGTTTTCCTGACTCTTTCCAACAGTCACGATGAACAGAAGAGTATATACTCTACCGAATACACTGTGACAAAAAACTATACTTTATTACATCTCTCAGTCATGAGTGAGAATGAGTTCTCAGCTAAGTTCTCATCCATTTTAACCATATACACAAAAAAAATAATCCACAAACCAAAAAGAATAATACAGCTTTCCAAAGCCCAATTACTAAGCTAAAAGCCTGAAAAGAACCAACTTACATATCTTGATCAGTTGTTTGCCTTGCTTCCAGATCAGCTGAATTATGCTGAAGCACGATTAGGGAAGTTTAGGGCACCTGTTCAAGTACTGGGAGATGCGGATCTTCAGCTGCTCAATTCCAGACATTCTGGATAATTTAATCAACTCAGAAGATGTGGTTTTCAGCAGCCACAGCAGATAGTGGAATTCCCTCCTCGGCTATTTCTCATTGCTCATTTTTTCCCTTTTGTTCTATCCTTCTGTAACACTGGCTGCTGCCCTATCTTCTTGCGCTGAAAGAACTGGATGTACTACTTTACAGCCTGTTATATCGAAGAAAACAGCCCATACTGGTTCATCAGACGGTAACCTGCAGTGAATCTGACAACTGACAGCGCTGGTACCTAGGGCACACTTGGAGCAGGGTAGCAGCCATTCCCCTTAGCAGGCATTATCATGGGATGGGTAGACAGATGTTGGCAGTACAGCTGCTCCGAAATAAACCATTGCCTTAATGATCCACAAGTCCTGTTCTCATTCATATTCTAGGCATGAGAACATTTGACATACATGAAGTCACTGATGTGCAGTGACTGCAGCTCCACCCTAGGTAGTGGCGTCCACCTCAGCTACCTGCTGAGTTATATACCATGTCAGTGTTCTGTGGGGCTCTGACACTTAAAGGGTATCATCTCTCTGTGAGGCGGCTCAAGTCAAAGATTGGATACATCAGATGATTCACCAGTAGGATTCAGGGAATTCCTGAACCTTGTAGGAATATGTAAACTTCACAGTTTTGCTAAATATGACAGGATCCCTAAGGATTAAAAGGAATGTGGATATACTATAAGCTCTTAAGTATCCAGCAAACCTAAAGGTCTGTTTACTTTTTTGCTGATTTTGACATCAGTTTCACTCTATTTGGGAATGCTGCTCTGTTAAACCGTCAGTGAAGTATCACACCTGCTGCACACCGTTTTCTAGAGCAGGTGGTTTCAGAATGTAGGCTGAAATGGAGGCATTTGTTCCCATTTTTCTCCCCAGCTGTCATTCTGGAATTCACTCCCTTGATTATGGAGACCAATATGATGTTTGTCACTCTGTCACACATAACAGTAGTTCTGCAGACAATATGCAGGTACAATAAAAGGTTTAGAAATCCCGGTATTTGTTTCAGGATTTAACATTAAAAATAAAATTCACAGTGCAGCTAAGCCAAATGAACCTTCTGCTGTCATTGAAAGGGAGAAAGGGAGAAGAGGAAATATTCCTCTTCTGCTCTCTGATATGAAGAAAGAATTAAGTAAAACATTTAGGTTAGCTTAGCTTTTTGCATATAAAGCAATGCTCAAAGAATCTACAAGCAAGATTCACAACAGAAGATTGCTAAATAATGCCATGTTTGGGTCAAGAATGACTCCTTGCAACTGTGCTTATGGATCAGAAAGCTTTATATGTGGGAAGGGAGGGACAGCACCAATATAATTCAGCATAGAAAAAAAGTTTTTTTCCATAAATATCTATAAAGACTGGAACTGATTTCAAGCATACTGCTTACATGCACGGCGTGAGCTTGATCCTACTTGAAAACCATTATTTCTGTATATCACAAAAAACAGGCATGAAGAATGAACAATCATTTACATTTGCAAACATAATACCTGAGACTGAATTAATTCCTCTACTTGTATTTTCAGTCAACTGAAAGATTTTCATCCTTTCTTTGAAATGCATTTACTTGATTCTGTATATTTGTCATCAATTTTCAGTATGTCAGCAAAAAATACCCCTTTAAGGCTATATGAAGATATCTCTGATCCTAGCTGTCAGTACCTTGTTTCCCAAGGTAATTTCAGCTACAGTATTGACAGACCTCTACTGAACAGTTTAATGTAAAAAAAAAATAATAAAAAAAAAAAAAATCCAAATCTCTTGTTTTCTGTAATTTAGAAAGGATTGATTTTTTTTGGTCATGTTCATAGAAGTGGAAGTGCTTTCAGATCATAATCAGTTCCTTTCAGTTCTCAAAGTATAAATCTGTTCTAGTAGTGCTAGAAAATTTCTATGTCAACAGTAAAAATCATATAAATATTGAATTTTCAGCATCATAAATAAGCGAGACTATACCTGATTTGACTATGGTCATTGCTGCATCTGTACATGTATACTGTATGTACTTCCTTTTCCTCATTACTCATGTGGACGAACACCTAATTTTACTCATCTACTTGCAAAAGTGCCTGATGTCCTATGTAAACAGAATCAATGCACGTGAAAAACAAACTCTTGTTCTCATATTTTTCACTTGCAACCTTAAACTCTGGTCCTTAGTGTGGTCATCAACATTCTTGAATTATTTTTGTCTTAATTTCAGATAATGACTTTATAAAGGGTTTCAAATTCTGTATGGAAATACTAGTTTCTTAGTTAGAGATAAATAAAATTTAGTGGACATACAAATCTTCTAAAGGTAATGTTACATTGTCACTGTTTTAATCATGCATGTACACGCAAACCAAGCAAAGAAACCTTTATATGCCTTGTAGTGAATGAATACCCAGGTGTTTTGCAGAGGTTATCTTCGCATGCTGATATATCTGCTTCTTAGAAATTAATTCTATGTTACCTTGCAGCTTTGCTTTTCACACTTTTTTTTTTTCTGGCATTAGTAGCTTTTCCATTTTTCACAGTCAGGAAATTAACAAAAAAAGCAGATTAACAGAGATAATATTCTCATGGATGTAGCATATCTTTGAAAACCTTAAGCAATACCTAGGAACAAAAGCTATCCTTTTTCTCTAGATTATTTTAGATGTCGATATTACAAAAATCCTGATTATAGTGATTGACTAGTCGTATTTCAAAAAGAAAGGGACAAAATATAAGGAAAATAGAAGGTAAATCTTCAGATTTAAATGGAGGAGACAATTCATTATCATTATGAGAATCAAATATTAATTCATATACCATTTCTAATATAGATGAAAGATTGTCAAAGTCATTGTAATGTTCATGTCAAAATTAAATCAATCATCTGCAAACATGTGTTTGCTATATGGTGGTGAATGAACAAATAATTTTCAACTCAGTTTGGGCTACAGTTTGCACATTAAAGGGATTTTTCACAGGAGGGAAGCTTGAAAGCATTTATTTCCATTTCAGTAAATATATGAGTCTTAATCTTCAGTTTAGCAAAAGAGTTCAGAAAAATAACCTCAGTTTTGGTTTGTATTTCTTAGTGTATAGTGAAGGAAACCAATATAAACAATGTAAGACTGGATAGAAATAGAACTCAGGTATCTAATTTTTAAAATATATGCTTTATGAAAAAAAAGCAATTTCAGTGTAATGGAAATACAGACAAATTACAGAGCTCTTGATTGAAAAAACTGATTACATAAAAACATATAAAATACAACAAAGTAGATTTGTAGAAAGCACTTTCATATTTCAACAGAAATCCAGTCTATTTGAACAGACTTTGAAATCCTTCTATTTGAATAGAAGATCTGTCTCATCAGATAAATGTGCATTGCCCTAAATTTTTGCAGCTATTTTCATCTCTTACAGTAAATTCCTTTATATCACATCCCACCCTGCTCTTATTGTCTCAAGTTGCCAAATTTGTTTCCTGTGTTTGATACAATGCAAAGTAGAATCTGTAAATCACAGCTAGTCAGGATCATAAAAAGACTTTACAACTCAAAGTAATAAATTACAAATACAGTTAATTAAAAATACAATTAATCCAGAATCTACAAAAAAGTGAGAGGAGTATCTATAACAGTGATACTTCACTTTGTGTGGTAATGACTATGAGATTGACATAATGATTCATGGAGGGTTCAGGACTCTATAAACTACAGAAAACTTTTCAAAACTAGAAAGAATGCCACTGCAGACAGAATTTAGAACTATACTTGGTATCTCATATACTGACAAATACTTGTTGACTGGTGAGTATTAAAGGACTATTTTCTTCATTGTTAAAGAGGAGCATGAAAACCTTTCAATATACAAACTTTTATCTCAGTTTATACAAGACAGTTTAAAAGAATACGTCAAAGGAAATACAGCAGTAGCTAAAAATATCATCTACAGCGGATTTGGTACCTGACAAAGGAGAAAAAGTCCTTTTCCACACTCATCAAGGCAATGCGGTAAATAAAAAAGAAAGCGCAAAATTTGTATTGCCACATTTTGCAGATTAATGATGAGTGGATTAAAAACACCTGGAAAGATAATTTTGAAAGTATGTTAAATAATGAAAGGTGATAGAGAAACTAGGAACAAGAATACGCTGAAAAGACATATGCTGAAAGAGGAGTTTGCAGGAACACTTACGAACATAAAAAGGCAGAACAGCTTTGGGCCATGTAAGTTGTCAGGAGATACACAGAAGATTAGAAAAAGGTTGTCTTATGAATTCTACAACAATTTTCAGATGGGAAAAATGGGGAATGAACGAGGTGAAGGCTTTGCAATGTCAGTTTTTAAACATATAACAAATACCTCTTAGGGAATAAACCAATTCACACTATCCGGAAATTATTAAAAATGTTCTTAATGGAATTGCTGAGATCAATAAAGAATTTCATCCTGGACAGTCAGCACGTTATATCTACTATGCACTCCTATTAATGAAAGTCACAGACAAGCTGCAATTGGTGAATGATTTTGGAGAATCTGTTAAAGGTACGCATGTACAAACTTAGAAAGCTGGAGGAATGTAATGGAAGAGTATGTCTGCCTTAGCTAGCTATATGTAAGAAAAAACCCAACCAATGTTCATATCAAAGATAAATGGGCTAGAGTAGAAAATATAGATTAAATGATGATACATATTTGAAGTCAACACTGAGTTCTTTTAGTGTTTTCATGATGGTAATAAAAGAAAAAGCAGTTACCTTGGACTATGAGGTTCACTTACTATTGGTATGATAGATGGAAGTTAAGACTCCAGTAGAAACTGGGGCAGTAACAATGCAGTCTTAAGCAGGCTGAATTTAGCATCAATGATGGCAGGTACGAAGACTGCAATAATTGAGGGGAGTAATACACCACCATTTCTAGACCACAATGTAGGAGGAGTGTTCATAAGAGTGAAAAAGTGTAATAGCCTTGCACAAGTGACTGCAGTGTTGTGAATTCCTTCTTGAGTAACCTGTTGTACCAGAAAGAAATTGTGTAAGTTTGTTCACTATCTCACTCAATACATGAAACAAATGCCTGGTCAGCCATGGGGGGAAAAGAAATCAGATATACACATAAACAGAAAGCATTTAATTGCAAATGCAATGCGAGCATGAAATAAAGCAATTGTGGGTTGCTCCTGTTGCAGAGGGGGTACTCTGCTGTTGTCTGCTCTGCCAAGACATGAAGATTCTGCTATACGGTGACTCAGTGACTACAAGAAGGAGATAATCAGCTGGGTGATGGCTAACACGCTTGGTGAACAAGATAATAACAGAGTTCAAAAAGGACAGCAGTATGGACTGTGAGTGGAAACTGAGTGGTGAAAGCTCCTTACTGTAAGAAAGAATGCACACTGCATTTTGTGTTAGAAGATCAAAATTGGAAATTTGCTTTTCCTCTGGGAAAAGGGATGGATGTGGTATAATCTGAAGAAATGCTATTTGTTAATATAAGAAATTCAATGCTTTTATATACTTGCTTTTGGATGAGAGACTTCAAGAAGAGAACCTTTGAGTTGATAGGCATCATATGAGAGTGTTGAATTTTTCTGTGTTTGAGGACTATATGTCTACATTGACTGAAGTCCTCAGGTTGGAAAGTTCTTAATCTTCTTGAGGATGAAAAGGTTTAAATATCATAAACTTTGAGTGATATTAAGAATATTTCATAGCCACACAATCTTTGCTCATTAGCCATGACTTAGATTGGTAGTGGTTGCAGCCCCTAGACTTCACTTACTACAGCCACCCCTGGAGACATTCAAGGCCAGGTTGAATGTGGTTCTGAGCAACCTGATCTAGTTGAAGTTGTCCCTGCTAACTGCAGAGGCAGGTGAACTAGATGACCTTTGGAGGTCCCTTCCAACTCAAACTATTCTATGATGCTATGATTAATTTCACTGGGTGTTTCAGTTTTAGGAAATAGGTGGAATTCAGCTCATCTAATTTTCAGAACTTTCAGAAAGTAAGGTATCCTCTGTTAGCCTGCTGTCTTGAATCCTCCATAGTCAATGGATTGACAAGGGCACCTTCCCAAGGTCATTGATAATAAAATAGGAAGAATACCTAAACCAGATGGAACAAACATGTAAGCCAGATGGAATAATGTGCCTACAGAGTACCTGTCTTTCTCCCTTTCCCTCCATCTCCCTTCTCTTACAATGGATCCTAGAGGCACAGATGAAAGCCTTGATCTCTAACTTTATGTCAGACTTAAGTGAAATAATCCTGCCTGCCAGTAGCTAACATTCACACTACCCTTTTTTTGCCATGACAAGTCACATTTGAGAGACAAAAAAGTATGTGGCTTCTACATGTGCTTTACAGCTTCAACTGGCATACACTTATCCATGTAGTTTCTGGGTCATGTTGCATAACACACAGCCTGCAGAACTCTTCTTTTCTGAGAAATGCCAGAAGCAGCCAGCCACGAACACTGCAGCGCAAGTGCTGTACCTGTTATGTAATTGAGGGCAACCCACGGCATCTCCCTGTCTTGACAATAAAGGTTTCAGTAAAGTATCACCATAATTAAATTACCACCAGATGTTTCAAGTAAGAGATGCTAACTCCTTCCTCTCCTTCATCATTTAATGTAAAATATAGTAAGCTGTTCTGTGTATTTGTTTGCATGCAATTCTAAAAACATATAATAACCTAAGTGTAGATCATACTTCACCCTCTACAGCAGAAAGAAGTATGTCTGATGACCTGTTTATCTCTAATCTCCATGCTTTGGCTGAGAACACTGATGGTCAGCAAAATTCCTCTAAGTTTCAGCTACATTTAGTCTTGAAAAAGCTGAAGGTAACAGTTCTGCACTAGCAAAATCGCTTAAACGTAACATTGAACTTTCAAGCTGCTAAATCTCTCCCTGCATGCTGGTCATTTGGATTGGATTCTGAGATAACTTTTCATGATTCTTAATAATGTTTTTTTTCTCACAATTTCTAATCCTCCTTGTTTAAGTTTTTTGTATATACAATACTTTTTTTCAAAGTGGACTCTTTTAAGATTTTTTTTCCTACGTGGAGTGTACGCAAATAACCATGCAAGCATTCATTAAATCTGACAGCTGCAACTTTCTCAAGGAAAAGTTAAAAAAAATTGGAAAGAGAACAGATTTTTGCTCCCAGCTCCCAGCTTTAGTGCATAGGCAGATAAGCATTGGGAAATGTTTGGGAAAAAAAGGATTTAACATGAAACTAATCTATTTTCAGATTTACATGTATTTTAGCTTGGTAAGCTTTCAGTGCATCACTGAAGAAATATAATTTTTTAACTATGAGAAATTCCTGTGGGTTTGGGATAAAGCTTAGTAAAGTTGCATTAGTTCTTTTTCAAGTAAAGTTCTGCTGGAAATTTGTATAAAATTTCTAGTGGAAATTTTTCTTAAATAGCAACTTGCTGCAAATTCAGTAAAGGAACATGGGTGGAACAAGTGGTATTGTTATTTAAAAACCCTTTCAACAATCAAGGTGAGAAAAGACTAATTATGGGGGTATATATCAATGTTTCCACTCACAATCTGTGAGCTTAAACTTCCAATGTGTAGTTGTGCTGATTTTGGCTAGCATAGAGTTAATTTTCTTCACAGTAGCTGGTATGGGGCTATGTGTTGGATTTGTGCTGAAATCAGTGTTAAGAGATAGTTTTAAGTTGTAATAAGTTTTGCATGGACCTTGGTGTGAATTGCATCCAATTGATGAGAGGCTCTGCAGTAAAAAAATTAAGTACAGTACTGACCCCTTTAAACTAATCGCTACATAAACTTTGCAGAAAAGGCTATTATGATTATGAAACACTCCTTAAAGAAATATCCTAAATATGTAAGACAGGCAGAACAACTGTTTTTTATAACTGCCTCTTCCTATGTGCTCCAGTACCATCAGATATATCTGGATAACAGCAAGGAAAAAAAAACAAGCAAAAAAACCAAAAAGTACTTTTTCCTCTAAGTATGCTTCGCCAAGGACATTTTCTTCCAAAAATGTAGGTGTCATTTCTGTGAATACTCAGCTGATGTTTGCATGAAGTCCTTTTTTAAGGTCACTGGTTATCTGAATTAAAAGAAAAAACACTGAATATGTATTTAAATTTACTTTCTGCTTTTTGCTGCAGTGCTTTGAAGTTAATAGCAATATGTAAACTATATTTTATGAGTGGAGTAAATTTATCTATAATAGGTTTTAATGTTTAGTCAGATGAACATTCTGCAACAAGTGAATTTAAAATCTGTGAAATTTGAATATGGAAAAGACCTGGAGCAGCAGAATCATATAATCATAGAATGGTTTGGGCTGGAAAGGACCTTAAGATCATCTAGTTCCAACCTCTGCCATGGGCAGGGACACCTCTCACTAAGCATGTCACCCAAGGCTCTGTCCAACCTGGCCTTGAACACCGACAGGGATGGAGCATTCACAACTTCCCTGGGCAACCCATTCCAGTGTCTCACCACCCTCACAGTAAAGAACTTCTTCCTTATATCTAACCTGAACTTCCCCTGTTTTAGTTTGAACCCATTACCTGTTGTCCTATTGCTACAGTCCCTAATGAAGAGTCCGTCTCCGGCATCCTTATAGTCCTGCTTCAGATACTGGAAGGCTGCTATGAGATCTCCACAGAGCCTTCTCTTCTCCAGGCTGGACAGCCCCAACTTTCTCATCCTGTTTTCATACAGGACATGCTCCAGCCTGCTTATCATCTTCTGTCATATGACCTGTCACAGCCATTTTGCTCTTTGATTATTTACTTGATGAGATTTCCACTTCTGTCTTCTAATGTGTTTGGAAAAAATCCACTGGTAAATTTTTACATCTTTGCAACTTCCTCTGTGGTGCTTTGAATCACACCCATAACACATTTTTGAAAAGCAAAGGAGGATAAAAGTTTATTCTGAATTTCCTCAGAACCTACATTTCCATTCCTAAGACTTGATACAGGTACCTGCTTAACAGTAATACTTACAGACACCACAATGTAAGCACTAAATTTGTGAAATATTGTGTTTTCTTGGAACTTGAGAGTCTCTAGGTCTTCATTACCAGCAATGTTGCCGGTCAGTTAATTCCATTTCATGTATTCATGAATAGGGTGTGTCTTACAACACAAAGGAAAAGAACTAAAGACATAAATATATCAGTGTGGAAAACCACCACCCACAATGTTTGTCCATGGGGATTCTCTATTAATTGTTTTCCAAGTATCTCTATTACAAACTTAGCAAGTGCAGGGGCCACCAGAGGAAATACTGGTGCAGCAGTATATAAATGTTGAAAAGCTCAGAGAAAATAACTGTACCTTAATAGCACTTCCACCACTTCTTGTACAATATCTGACAAAACCAGACATGCCATAGTTTTTCATCATGACACAAATAAGTGTGATAACAGATGACATGGACTCCTCTTGTGAGGTGAAGAGAAGACCTTTTATTGGGGTACAGCTCAAGCTTTATACCCTTATTCCAGCTCCACACAGCTTTTTTCAGTTCCCTTATTTCTATATGGAATATTGATAGCAAGATTATGACATTATTCTTTTTTCTTAGTGCAGGCTTATCTCAAGTTAGTCCTATGATTACATTATTGCAGACACAGCATATTACAATCTTATTATTGCAAACACAGCATCTCTATAATCACTTATTGCTAACATAGCTTCCATTATTGCTAGCACAGTGTCTACACATTCTATTCTTGCTTGTAGCCAGTTCCTTTTTTTCACCCTTGGTTTCTTCTTTCCCGAGGCCTGCGTCCAACCATCTGTATGAAGACCCAGTCACTGCTCGTGGTGGAGACCAAGCTGCACTCATCCTCCACAATGAAAAGAAATCAAAAATGAAAAATCAGTCATCTCGGGTACTAATCTGAAAATTCATCATATCTTGAAACAGCTGCCTCAGTGTATTCGCAAGAAAATGAAAGAACTCTCTGTGAGTTGCTAATTCTAGTTATCTTTATAAATGCTTCAAGAAATTGAGATAAGCTTATAGAAGCTGGAACTTTCCTTAACACAGTGTTGAACTACAAGAGAGCAGTCTTTCCAAGTAGTTTCACTGAAACCACAATTCCCACTGCATTCACAAGAAGAGACTATAAATGTCACTGGTGTTATTTTGATCTGCAGAAAGCCCAATTACCCTGTGCAGGAAGTACAAGCAAGAACCACTGTGCAGATCTATGTCCCTCCTTAACAGCTATGAAGCTACAACCTATTCTGGCTCTGCTTACACCCAGCTTGAATTGGCAGGTAAAGAGCCCTTATTCTCACTGTTTCAGGACTCCTGTTTCATGATTCCTCTCCCAGACAACTACTGGAGTTTTAGAGCATGTAGAATTCAAGAGGAATTTGCTGCAGTAAAGAACTTTACCACAATTAATTTCTGAAATGGGGTCAGTCTCAAGTCTCAGGAAGCTTTTGTCCCATTTTCGTTTTTTTTCTTCTGCATGTTGTTCCATATGAAATGATTCCAAATTCTAGTGTCCCCCAGGTTTCTGGACGAAAAAGAATTTCAAGGTACTCTACATATGAAACTACCATTATTTGTGTCATGAATTTGCAATCCATTCCATAGCAATAATCCAGCACATCTAAGTCATATGTCTGACACAAAGCTAAGAAATATATTTTCTGTTCTTTTAAGATAAAATCACTTTCAACTTTCTCAAAGTGTACACATTCATTTTATTACATTCACTTGGGAACATGCTAAAAAATAGATTAAGGAATAAAAAAAATATCAGAAACCTCTTATTGCCCAAAAATCAATAATAAGTTTTTGACCCTGCTCTCAGCAGGGGGTACTGAGCTAGGTAATCTGGAGAACTGTCCACCAACCCTGGTGATTCAGTGATCAGAAATAGATCCTTCTTTCCTCTTATGAAGGCATGCTTGAAAGAGTGAGCTGAGTGTAAATGCTTCGAATAATATTACTTGAAGGATAACCCGCCCCACTGTTTTAAAGAAGGCATGCATTACAGTGTTGCCTGATTGACAATCACACTCACTGCTGGAGGAAGTTGTGTGTGTGTGTGGGGAGAATACTACAGCATACCTCAACAAACCAGGGCACACACACTGACATGGTCTGAGTTTGGGAGAAGGAACAGGAAAGTGTGGGGAGACGGGAGGAGGAGAAAAGTGCTGTCCATACTCTTCCATTTTGCTTCTGTGGAGGCAGAAGAGATATCTCAGACTGTCCTCTCAAAGTGTGTTGCAAAAGCCTTTCACCCAGGTTGAGGAAACACAGAGAAACGGCCTTTAGGAAACCAGCTACATACAGAGTTAAGCCAATGTCTTTGAAACTGTTCAAAAATCGATTCCATTAAATGAGGCAGTGTGAGCATAAAACAATCTACTTTAAAACAACTGTGATTGATAATCACCGAAGGATCTTTCCAATCTAACTCCCAATTTCATTTTAATTTAATGAAGATAGGTCTACAAATCCAATCCTTTTGAATTCCATTGGGAGTGCTTTGCCTCTGTCATAGCACATAAATTGCATGGTGTCTTCAAGCTATGGCACATACAGTTTAATAAGAGTTGCTCTTGACTAAGAGAATAATCAGTGAAAATAAGAAAAGACTAAGAAAAAATTAGGAAGCATATCACTTCATTAGGCAAAATACAAGTGCTATAAACCAAACAGCATTATAAATAACAATTTTCAAAAAGGCATTTAAATATATACGTAAATTAACTGATAATCTGAACAATCCTGGACTCAGGTCAGCAATTGGCAAATAGCTTAAAATCATGCAAGTCATAAAGTTTACCGTATCTTTGAAAAATTTTAATTGTTGTCCTGCATATTAATATTTTTTAAGTCTAACATTTAGAAAACTGTCTTTCTCCCCCACCTACAGATACCAGTGTGAACCCCAAATATTTAAGCTCAGATGATTGTGTTTGACTGGTACCTGTTTATTGTGGGGTACCTTAAACCAAGCCAGCAGGCCCCAGGAGGCAGGACTCCATTCTGCATCTCTAACTTCTTCACTCTGCCGCAGCATTTCAAGGCACAGCATAAAGCTAGACAAGACTATTACTCTCTATTACTCAGAAAGACCTCAAGAAAAAGCTTCGGTATATGTCACACAGTGTCTGAGTAAGCAGTACTACCAAATGCTGCTCCAGATTATTGTTCTTTTCAAAAGTCCCAGTAGTTTTACTAAATAGTTGAAAGAAGAACAGACTAGTTTTAGATGAGCTCATTAACTTAATACTGCTTATAGCAGAATCCTGGAGTCATTCACCAGATTGTCTGGAACTATTATTCTTACTTGATTTCATATGCTAGGCAACAGTTGAAACTAAAGACCTCATGGTTCCTCACTTCTCATTAGCAACCCCCTTACTTTCTCTCTAGAAATATCAGTGTATTTGATGCCAAACTCTTGTAAATTAGCAACCCCCTTACTTTTTCTCTAGAAATATCAGTGTATTTGATGCCAAACTCTTGCAACAAGAGCACTAGGGAGGCTAGATGACAAGAAAATTAACATGTTTTAACATGGAGACAGCTACAAGGTTGCATATTCTTATTTTTGTTTTGATGCAGATAAGTCACTACTCTACTAGAGAGAAACAAAGTGCAATATTGGGGAAAACAGGAGCAGAAGAACCTGATCTCTTCCAGATACTTTTTGAGAGACCTAGGAGAAAGAAAGTGCAGTCAAATGTTGCTTGATACTTGATTTAAATTCATCCATCTCATGACCTTCTTTTAAAAGGCAATGAACATGAATCAGCTGTGGCAATAGATGGTGTGAGGGACTTACAGAATTTCTGTCAGTGAAGACTGCTAATAACTTGAGCAATAATAAGTTAATAACTGCAGGGAGAGATTGAGATATCTCCAGCCCTGCTTTGGAAAATAAGATGTGCACCCATGGTCCAAGAGCATTTTCTAAGATTTAGTTAAATATCTTGACCTTAAATAGTAATTTTTATATATATACGTTTTGGAAATGAAGGAATTTCTATCTGTCACCTAAAGTAAGGTTCAATACAGAGTATGAATTTGGAGTAAAACAGATTTTTATAACTTTAATGATTTTTTATTAATTTCGCATGATATATTTATAAACAGAATGAACGCTCTCATGAGGTATAGAACAAAAAAGTTAGATCTACATTTCAAGGTAAGCGCAAAAGTTTCATACTAATGCCATCTTTTGAGAAACACTTTAAACTTCTTTTTTCTACAAGTATTCTAGTTTGTAAGTGGAATTTTTAGTGCAATTTAAAAAGATACTATTTTAGGTGTTTTAGGTATGGGTAATGCAAAGTGCGATTTGGTTAAAAGATATATTAAACTAACCTGCTTAAAATACTTCAAAGAAAACTGATAGATGGAATCTGCCTCTGTCAGACTTACAATAATGAAGTACATGATAGATCCTTGAGTGGTGACAGTCCAGTATTTCTCATGAGTAGTACTTATTTTCTGTTACACTGCTTCTGCCTCTTGCAGTAATGGCACCTCATTTAACATAAAGGAAATACGTTAAAATCACGGCATTTTTGCAGTGTTTTTGCAACTAGGAACTGAATACTGAGGGCAATGGAGAAAACTTTCTCCTCTCAAGCCTCCAGTGGTTACAAGGACAGCTCCTCTGGGCATAACTCTGGTGGTAGGTAACGCTTATCTTACGTTGAAAAAGACCTTACTCCAAGTGCTGTCTAGCTCTTCTGTTCACTCAGGTGGAAGCTCAAGACCAAGGGATATTTCTTGCCTTGGATACTGTGCACTGTTACTACAGAATAACAATAGAAACTTAAAAACAAGTGGACTTTGTGGCATTTTGTGGCTTCAGAGCCACAAAAGATAATTCCAAGAAAAGGGAGTAGTGTATTTATTCTACAGGCACTATCCACACAGATCACAAAAACTGCGTCTAACTTTCTGATCAAAAACTGTGACTACAAGAATTGAAAGTATATAATACGTTCAGAATATTTTAAAAGTAATCAGTTGATAAGTGCAACCTGAGCAAAGCAACTTTCCAGCTCTATTTTCTGAGTTGTATAGTGATCTCAAAGTTCTTTTGAACTGCACAGGGGCAGCATAAATTTTCAAGATGCCAATTCAATTATGCCAGATTATACCAGCAGAGGAATGGCTTCTATGGAGAAATCTACTCAAAACAATCTGCAAACATGATTTATTTTCTGAGAAAGGGAAAAGTACCTAACTCCTCAGGTCTTCCTTATTTATGTGGAGGCTACACACAAGCTGTTCAACTTCCTTGGTTGAAATGACTTTGTAGTGCAGACCTCAGGCTATTAGGAGGTCAGCATATGTGTTCTATAGCCAATAGACAACTGTATATCATAAATATCACAAGAATGTCATGTTTGCTCCTATTTCACCAGAAGCCCCATTTGACCAATAAAATAAAATCCACAGTGAATAAGCATAGCAAGAATAAAACTTACTGAACCTAATAAAGTGAAAGAATAAACATTGCCATTAATGCAAATGATGTGAAGCTGCAATTCAGATATAGCAAAACTGGCTACACAGAAAGATTTCATATTTTAAAGAATATGAATAATTTTCATATTTAAAGAATATAAATAATTTTCAGACTTTAGAAAATTAACATCCTTGTTCTGAGAAGGAACTGTCTTACTGCTTATCATAAGCTGCTGTAGCTACTAACAAATACTGGCTTTAATAACAATCGTATCAACATAATACTTAAAACCTTACATGAGAAGATTTGAAAACATTAATAAAATGTAAGAAAATACATAAAAAAAAATCTTCCAGGAAATACTCTATGCAATTCATGCCAATTTTCAAATGGAGTTTTACTCTAGTTAGTGCTATTAAGAGGTCATCATTTCCTCTGTAGAAATTGTTCCACCCAAGAGAAAGATGAATTCTGATTTCTGACCAGGGTCTGAAAGCATGTCTCAAGCATTTGAATCCTGCAGTGGCTTGGTGAGTTTTTAATTGTCCAGGGTGCTTCCCTGGGAAAAGAAGATTTCTAAGAATTTTGTCTTCAATGGTCTTGATTTTACTTTTTTTGTCAGCATTGGTGCACACATTGATTCAAATTCTTTCACCTTCGAGCTTTGATTCCTACACATGTACAGCATTATTAGGGAAGATCTGGATTTCTGTTGGTTGCTCTGTCACTTATGATCATTGCTTTCCTTTTCTTCACCTCAGGGCTCCAGCAATTCTCATTCTTTCCCTCAAAAACGAAATCAGATGTTTTCCTGCTTCCTGTCAGACCTGGACAGCTGCAAAAGCACTGCATCTACTCCATATTAACAAATGTGCAGATGGAGTAGAAGCTATCCTCCTATTGCAAGAACCGTTAACTTCCACCCTTCTCCATAATGAGACTGTTTGTTTCCCAGACTAATAAGTATAGACTCTACTTGTACTGCATTCAGTACATGTTTAGGTTAAGCTTTTGAAACTGCAGAATCTTGGAGAAGACTCTTTCTCATCATGTCATTGTCTGCTGACCTCCTCCTGCAGCTTCTTTATTTGGCAGCATTGTTTCTCAACATGGGCATGGGAAGCTTTCTCCCAGCTTCCAGCCTCAGCAAAAGGCTTCTGGATCTGGTGGAAGGCAGCATGCACCTTCCAGTCCAACTTTATCAGCTGCTCAGATGCTACAGAGACAGAAGCTCCGACAGCTGCTGGGGACCACGCTCTGTGGTTCAGCAATAGCACTGCTGAGAACGTGTGCTTTTCTGAGCCAAGATGCTGACCCCCGTTTTGTACACTATGCTGTGCAAACTGCCACATCTGTTGGCTGCTCTCAACTGCTTCTCTGTTAGCTGGCCTCTTTTATGCATCATTTACAAAAAGTACATCAACTAAACAATAGCCTAGCAAGTAGCAACTCTGTGAACTACATCCTTCACATGCACACAAAACTTTTGCCAATTATACTAAGAATGACACAGCGTTAACCACAAAATAAAAAAAGAATTAAAATTCCATTTAAAAACAAAAGTAGAAATACACAGTATTAAGAATCCTCCATAGCAATTGCATAGGAACAACCAATATACATTTCTCAGGGTGAGAAATTAAGAAGTGATTTATGGACAACAGCTAAGCATAAATATGCTGTAAAATCTTAACATAGAGTTCAAAGAGCAAACCTCATGATGGAAATTACAGTAGACTTTATTTTTCTGAGTAAAATAAATTCATTGTAATAAATAGGGAATAAGCTCTGGGACTCGTTGGTTAGAAGTGTTTATTCAAACATCAGTAGCCTAGTTGACTCTTTGCATGGTTCCAGAAGAGCAGAAATTATTATTTTAAAATTTCATTACATGTCATCAGATTTATTTTCGTTTATTTTACTCAACAGACCTTCTTCCCTGGCATTACATATACAGATAACTTAAAGTAGTTGGCTAATCCTAGTCTGGTTTCTGAATTTCCAATTACAACTTTTGTTACAAATTGTATGTCTTCATTAAAACATGAGCAATTGCAAAAGGAAAATTCCTCTGAGTGCACAAATTATTCCTCTCTGATTTAAAGTTCGTGAGACTGTGCCACATATGGCAACTATCAGAAAAGGGCAAAAACTGGGTGGCCATTTGTTACAAGCAAAAAGCAGATGCAGATCCCTCAGGGGTGAGGCACAATGCTTGTCAAATTAAAGCTTTGGCCTTAATGAAAGGCTACTGTTACCACAGTTGAAGCCCCAGGATACCACTGCTAATCAAATGGAGGCCCCATGCAGCGAGGTCCTGCTAAAGAGTGAAGCTCAAGGGAAAGCACCATGGGGATGGATGATAAAACCCATGCCGATTAACATATTATACATACACAGGTTCTGTTTTGCTCATTAGCAAACTCGATGATGTAATCTAAGTGCTGTTGTCTAAATTCTGAGATCTGTAGCTGGCCTCCATCATTGGTGCCTGTGCAAAAGTAGGTGCACATGAGAGGGCAAACTATCCTGGATTACTGTGACAAAAAGATAAAACGTGCTCAGGAAACTACATACTCAAATGGGATCAGAAGAAGTGAAATGTCCCAGGTTAACACCAAGATAAGATATGCTTGGGACTCTACATACTCTGATAGAGCAGGTGAACTGTCCTAGGTTACTGCGACAGCCTTCTCATGCCTTACACCATTTACGATGCTTTTGGAATCTCTGGAGAGCACTTTTGTTTTGATCCTGACAGTGTTTTGGAAGGAAGTGGTTTTCCACTATACCACTACCTCCACACCAGTAGTAAATTGAGCTTTGGGATGCTCAGTCACCCAATCTCAATCATAGTCCAAAGAGGATATTTTTAATAATTTCTGGATAGTGTGAATTGGTTTATTCCCTAAGAGGTATTTGTTATATGTTTAAAAACTGACATTGGCAAAGCCTTCACCGTCGTTCATTCCCCATTTTTCCCATCTGAAAATTGTTGTAGAATTCATAAGACAACCTTTTCTAATCTTCTGTGTATCTCCTGACACTTACATGGCCCAAAGCGTTTCTGCCTTTTTATGTTCGTAAGTGTTCCTGCAAACTCCTCTTTCAGCATATGTTTTTTCAGCATATTCTTGTTCCTAGTTTCTCTATCACCTTTCATTGTTTAACATACTTTCAAAATTATCTTTCCAGGTACTAATTGCAGAGGTACAGGACAAGGTCATACAGTCAAAAGTTGAGTCACAAAACTGATTTTATCTCTCCCCAGGGAAGGAGGTGAAGACAAAGAGCTGAAGCAATTTCTTAGCCGTGGTTTAGAAAAAGAAAATAGACAAAGGCTGCGATTCGTGTCCTTCTGATGCCACCTGCTGGTTTGGCAGTGAAAGAGTGTAAGCCGTCCGCAGATGGACAGTATCGAGGTAAAGAATCCTCATGTACTGCTTCTCTCCAGTTATGTCAGCTCATTCACTGCTTCTTTCAAAAGTTTGTCTTCCTTCAGCTTTCGTAACTCTTCTCTAGTTTCTTTTCCTCTGTCACTTTGTCCACCTCAGGAATTCTGAAGAGGATTTGTCACCTTTTTCACTCTCTCTAGTCTTGTCTCTGGGGATTGCCATCAGCAACTTAATATCAAACGACACTTCTGCACTGTCTTAAAATTAATCTTCTTCCAGACCAGTTTCCAGAATCACAGACTAAAATTCTGGCATTTTCTCATGTTTCCCTCATCATCTGTCTGATAAAGCATCAGTCTTTGAGATTTGATTCCCAGTATCTACTTCCTCCTACTTCTTTTGTGGCTTCATGTGGGGTCTTCTTCCCATAATCAGGCCATTAAACTGCATTTTTCTTTAACATCAAACCTTTCTGTAGATGAATATCTTATAAGCTACATTTAAGTCTTTCAGATCCTTTATGCTTAACATCTTTAAAATACAGTATTTTATTTCTACCCATACATTTTGTTGCACCCTCTGGTACCTTACCATACTCTTCGTAAGCTTGATGAATATTAGCTTTGAGAAAAGCAAATTAAATTAAAGTGGCATTCTCATGCAAAACTAGGTGAAATTATGAAGAAGTGGTAATCTAATTTTTAAAAGAAATTACATATTTTATGATTTTTTTTCAAAAATACCTTGTCCTGCTAACAATATTTCCTGTACTGATTTCACACCCATTTAAAATTTCAAATGGAATATGATTTCCTAAAGGAAAACAGAACAAAACAAAAATATATCATTGTATCATAGAATCATAGAATCATAGAATAGTTAGGGTTGGAAAGGACCTTAAGATCATCTAGTTCCAATACCCCTGCCGTGGGCAGTAACACCTCACACTAAACCATGCCACCCAAGGCTATGTCCAATGCAGCCTTGAACACCGCCAGCAACGGAGCATTCACAACTTCCCTGGGCAACCCATTCCAGTGCCTCACCACCCTCACAGGAAAGAATTTCTTCCTCATATTCAATCTAAAGTTCCCCTGTTTAAGTTTGAACCCATTACCCCTTGTCCTATCACTACAGTCCCTAATGAAGAGTTCCTCCCCAGCATCCCTATAGGCCCCCATGAGATATTGGAAGGCTGCTGTGAGATCTCCATGCAACCTTCTCTTCTTCAGGCTCAACAGCCCCAATTTCTCAGCCTATCTTCATACGGGAGGTGCTCCAGTCTCCTGATCATCCTCGTGGTCCTCCTCTGGACTTGTTCCAACAGTTCCATGTCCTTTTGATGTTGAGGACACCAGAACTGCACACAATACTCCAAGTGAGGTCTCATGAGAGCAGAGTAGAGGGGCAAGATCACCTCCCTCAACCTGCTGGTCAAGCTCCTTTTGATGCAGCCCAGGATACGGTTGGCTTTCTGGGCTACGAGTGCACACTGCCAGCTCATGTCCATTTTCTCATCAACCAACATCCCCAAGTCCTTCTCTGCAGGGCTGCTCTTAATCTCTTCTCTGCCCAACCTGTAGCTGTGCCAGGGATTGCTCCGACCCAGGTATAGGACCTTGCATTTGTCATGGTTAAACTTCATCAGGTTGGCATCAGCCCACCTCACAAGCATGTCAAGGTCCCTCTGGATGGCATCCCTTCCCTCCAGCGTATCAACTGAACCACACAGCTTGGTATCATCGGCAAACTTGCTGAGGACACACTCAATCCCACTGTCCATGTCACCGACAAAGATGTTGAACAAGACCAGTCCATGGTTGAGTCTAAGTTTTTCTTACATAAAATAATTGGTGTGCTTTTTAAATTGCAAAGGTTTTTGCTGCATTTTTGGAAGCAGCTCCAGCTAATATTTTTTTTTTGTTTCAGTCTGATACATCTGAAAATAATAAAGCCTCTAAGATGAAGAAAATTTTACATGGTGATTGTGGAATTGTATATGAGAAACTATTAACTTCAGCATATTAAAAATTGAAATACAACAGCAATAATATAAATATATATGACAAAAAATTCTTCTAAGATAGCAGGTAAACCCAAATGAATCAAATTCTCTAGAGTACACAGAAAGCTAGGATTAGCAAGATTAATTATCTTTAAGACATTTTTGGAGTCTTTGGGGCTTATCCAACAGTTTGGCTTCATAGAAAACAGAAGAATCATCACTAAAGTGAGACAAGTTAGCATGTTGCCATATTGTTAAAAATGGCAATTTTTAAAATGAGGGGTTTTTATCAGAAGAGTGCAATAATTGCATCACTTCTCTGTTAAAATTTCTCAGAAGAACCCAAAAGAGGGAGGGAACTGTTTCAGAGCTCCTTGGCTGAAAGCACATACTATTCCTCTTCCAGGGCAGGCAATTTGAACATGGGACAATTTATATGAGCTGGGTTTTTTGGTTATTAAAATGAAAAAGTCAACATCATAGAATTTTGCGCAGTGTGAGTCAACTCTTTTGAGCCATTTTTTCACTCATCTTTTTTTTAGAAGCATAGACCTGAAAATTCAGCTGATATTAATATTCACAGTTGAATTCACTTCACTGGACCTCTGCATCAGTTTACAACATGTAAAGACCTGAGCTCACCCAGAAACTTTAAGATAACCAGTGGCAGAAGTCTGGCTTTTTGACTAAGTAATCCAATTTGGCTTATTTATATATAGTGCCCACCTGATCTAGGGATAATCATCAAGGGGCTGCATTGTCCCTCTGTGACATGGATCCCATTTTCTGTAGATACATTTTTGCATGTCAATCTGTCTGTTGAAGATCTCCCAATATGTTTGTCAGGCTAAAACCCAGACTTACTGGAATCTCTACATTTGACATTTATTGATAGTCTATTAGCTGGAAAATATTAGTTGCTAGGACATCTAGGTACCCCTTAGAGAGATTTGTAGCAACAGTTGAATATGAGTACACAGTGGCTGAAATCTACTGTTATTGTAATGCCATCAACTGGATTAGAAAATTATATGTTTCACCTCATTTTAGAGAAAACCTCTGTCTGAGACTGTTTTATTAAGAACTAAGAGCAGGCTGAGGAACATTGGGTATATGGGTAGGGCTTCTGTTGGGGATGGAGTTAATTTTCTTTATAGCAGCCCCTGTGGTGTTTGTTTGGATTTGTAGCTAAACCAGTGTATTGTGGTTTAAGCCACTATAACTCACCCAGTTTGCTCACTCACTCCGCCTTCTTTCTTCCCCCCGCTCTCAGGGGGATGGGAAGGAGAAACAATAGAATGCGAATCCCACAGGTTGAGATAAGAACAGTTTAGTAACTAAGATATAACACAAATCACTACTGCTACCATCAATAATAATAATGACCAGGGAAATACAAGGGAAGAGAATACAATCGCTCACCACCCGATATCAAGCTTGACCCAGAAACAAACTCCCCCTTCTGGGTCTCTGCTCTCCGTTTTTACATTCTGGACATGATGTGCTGTGGTATGGAATACCTCTTTGGTCAGTTTGGGTCAGGTGTCCTGTCTCTGCTTCCTCATGGATTCCCCTCCTCCCTGGCAGATCATGAGGCTCAAAAAGTCCTTGGTCAGACCAAAACATTACCAAGCAGTACCTGAAAACACTGGTGTTATCAGCACAGTTCCCAGTCTGAAAGTCAAAACCACAGCACTGCACCAGCTACCAAGAAGGAGAAAAATGACTGCTGCTGCTGAACCCATGACAGCCAATGTCAACAATATACCACTGTCTGGATATTGCTGAGAAGTGCACAGTGAGATTCCACAGTACAACCTGTGCAATTGCAGAGGTTGCATAGTGTCAAGGCAGGAGTTTTTGTTTGGTTTTTTTTTTCCCCCTTACTCTGCTCCCACAGCAAGCAGGCTGATTTTATCTTGACCCATGAGTTTTCTTTGCTCTTTCAATTTTCTTCACCCTACTGAAAGGTGGGAAGTGAGTGAGTGGCTGTTTGGGCTTATCTGCTGGCTGAGGTCAACCCACTACAAGTGACTACAGTAATTTTAAATAGGTACAAACTGATCTTGCATATCTTTCATAAGAACATTCTAGAAAGAAAGGAAAAAAAAATTATTTTTACTCCTAAGCTTCCTCTATAGCAGTGCAAAAACTCTGTAACAGGTCATATAAAGTGACTGCCCTGAACACATTTCCTGTGATATTTGAAATCTCAACTATAAAACTCCTGATGCTCTCCTCTCAACAAACCTATCCATCTCCAGCTCAGATCAGGTGAGTTCCATAGTTCTTCGTAATCAATCAAAAAATACAAGATTTGGATTACTTTCTAAAAGATTATTTAGTTTTTTGCCTGCTTACCTCCCATTGTATCATCTTTTTGTTCTAATACTTATTCCTAATCTCATTAGTATGTTAGAGAAGGGCAGTATTAACTGGCAGGTTTTCCTTGTTTGGTATGGACAAGGAGAGACAGACTTGAGGTGATATATACATTTCTTCTCCTTTTCGCATTCCTGGCAGTTCCTTTCAGTCCCTTATATGCAACCTTTGCTGAAGGGATCTAGAAGAAGCTGCAAACTGGCTGTTAGATTTCTCAGATACAGTAGTGTATATTTAAAGAAGGGGTAAAGTGTAGTAGAGTACCATACCAGTGAAGTCCTGGTGTCATGCATGCAGATAGTTTACCCTTGACTGGATATTTCATGTATCATAAGACTACCTGACACAAAGCTCTTGCAGCCTTAATGTGAACATGGACACCTACCTCTACGCTGACAGCATGAAAATGAGTTTGAGTTCTCTGAGTTAAATTAAAAAAAAATAACCAAGACTTGCTTTGTCTCCAAGACTTTTGTCATACTGGCCTTGGAAAACTTTTTCCTGATCTGTCTCAGCTTCACCTATTCATCTTAAAGGGTAGGCACTGTAGCATTAAGTTCAACCTAAGATGGCAGAGCAAGCATTTGGGGTGAGAAATCCAAGACTTGGTACTTACAAGCTATTAACAGGAGTGAGAGATCTCATGCACAAACAGTAGATGTAATTAGCAACATACTGCTAAGTAAAATAAATCTTTCGTCAAATGGCTGTAATATAGAAAGCTTCTGTCCTGTCTGTAAAACAGTGTTCTCATAATGAGAGTTGTCTTTTCTCACACTTGTATTTTCAAGCTTCTTTTTTGATAGCTTATTGAAATTTGGCATAAAGGAAAGAGAGAAAGTCTCCTTGGGACCAAATATCTTCAGAAATTCATCTTAATATAATTTCTGTGTACCCAACCTGAAGAAATTAGCTAACAATATCACTGCAAATACATGGGTGGATCACTCTTTTGAGTCTATCCCAAACATAAAGCTCCTTTATGGCTCTTCATGCAGGTTCTTACTCTGTACAAATGGAATACTCAAGGCTTAGAACCAGAGTTAGCTTCTCTAGCTCGAGAAGCCAGCAGCACAGGGATGGGGCTCATGCTGTGGAGGAAAAGGAGAGGTGAGAATATCTGTAGTTGACTGTAACCTGCTTCAATAAAGAATTACAGACCTATATTTGCTTATGTAGACTTGAGTAAATTCTATCTTAGTAACCATGTAACTCTGATGTAACCATGCCATTAAATTACATAACTAAATGGAATAATTCAGCTTTTCATGGCTAAAAAGAAGTAATGGAAGAAATAAATCTTGTATAAGATAAATTGAGTACCTGCACAGCATTAAATTTTTGCCTCCTTCTTTCTTGAATATCTGACAGAAAAAGTCCATAGCTCTCACCCACATACATTGCATGCTTTTAAAACCCTTTTTACTTTTTCTGGCGCGAGATCTGGGTTATTGATGTATCTCTATGGCTTTGGACAATATTTGAGGCTTTGCATTTTCTTCATCCTATTCTAAAAGCTTTCTAATAAAATCAGCATATCCAAAAAGTTGGATAAGAAGCTGAAGAGATTAAAGAAAACCATATTGATACAAAATTAAAAACCAACGTTTTAACTAACACAAACTTGAGCATTGTGTGTGACTTCATATATAGTGCTGTCACAGTTTAATCCCAGCTGACAACTAAGTACCATATAGCATTCGTTCACTTCCCTTCCTCCCCTGGTGGGATGGGAGGACAACCAGAGAAAAAGGAAAGTCTATGAGTTGAGATAAGAACAGCTTAATAATTGAAATAAAGTAAAGAATAAAAGTATTAATAATTTAAAAAAAATCCAGTGAAATAAAGAGAGAGACATGAATAAACCCCAAGAAAGATAGCAATCAGCCCTTTCTGGACAATTCCCCCAGTTTATATAGTGAGTGTGACATCTATGGCATGGAATGTCCCTTTCACTAATTTAAGTCAGCTGCCCTGACTG
The DNA here is from genome assembly GCA_017639245.1 of Myiopsitta monachus. Lineage (NCBI taxonomy): Eukaryota > Metazoa > Chordata > Aves > Psittaciformes > Psittacidae > Myiopsitta > Myiopsitta monachus. The sequence continues at coordinate 53,710,415 of CM029941.1, read as the reverse complement.
TACTCCCTCCCAGCTCATTGTGCGTCTCCTTACTGGCAGAACACGGGAAACTTAAAGTTTTTTGGCTTAGAGGAAGCACTACTCAGCAACAACCAAAACATCACTGTGTTACCAATATTATTCTCAGGCTAAATCCAAATCACAGGTCTGTACCAGCTACTACGAAGAAAATTAACTCTATCCCAGCTGAAACCAATACAAGTACTTCAAAGTGATTTACCACAACAAACGTTGATAAAGACAATGGGTCTTTAAATAAACAAATTACTGTAGAGGGAAGCTAGATTTGTTAAAATCGGCTCTCTGCTTTAGGACATCTGAAAGCTGAAGGGCACCTCTTCCCCTGAGGAAAATGAAGGATACTATACGCACCAAGACAGCAGATGTGCAAGGAGGGAAAGAGTTCAAAGATTACTTCTTCATCAAAGTATGATCTGAAGTACAGTCATCACCTCTCTAGTTTTAGCTAATCAGTGCAGATATTTCAAAGGAAAACTTAGAAAGTTGCTTCTTCATTGGAAGAATGGGCCTTATGGCTTTCTTATACTGAGATTTCAGGCAAATCACAACAAGTTTGAACTCTCAAGACAGCCGGCTAACCAAAGAACTGGGCATTTGTTTTCATTAAAAAAATAAATTATGAATGTCTAATCACACTTGCCACAAAGTAGAAACTAAGCAAGTCCTTCTTGATACTGAAAATTATGGAGTTAGCCCTTCTTACAAGTTCTTAAAGACATTTAAAAAATTAAATAGATTTATGAAAATACAAAAGACCATACTAGTAACACTGGTGAAATAATGAGAAAACATTAACCCAATAAACAGGGTGAACAAATAACTCAGTATTAAATTCAAACAAACTAACAAACAAACAAAAAAATAAACAGCCAAAAAACCCTACAGTTTTGTTTTTTTTGTTGTTTTTTTTTGCAGAAACAAAAAGAAACAAAAAATTGTACTGCAACAGATATTTTTAAAAGGGCATTTTATTGTCTCTGGTTCCCTTTGTTCTCAGTTTTATAGAATGTATACTGCTTACCATATCATTAACTAAAAGTTATGACTGCCCTTTGTTTTCTAACGGCACTTCCCTGACAGAGAAGGTTTGCTTACCTCTCAGATGCTGTAATTTTTTCTTAAGACATTATGTCTATATAGTCCCAAATGACTGGTGATTTAGACCAAGAAAGTACACGCAGCTCAAGGTGTAAGAATTTTTAAAAATGTTATATATGAAAATTAATCAAAGCATGACAACCCAAAATCTAACAAACATGAATGCATGTCATAACCATTTGGTTTTTTTTGCTTACTCTGTCTTCTTATTCCTGTTTAGTCCAAGATATTAGAGAGGAAGTTAAGCCACAAAGTTGGAAGCTTGTACTGAAAGACTGTGAAGTCCAGAAAGTCTGCATATTTAAGTAAGGCCAATTAGATCTCCAATATGTCAATACTTTATTTCTTTCAGGTTCAAAGGTATTCTTCACAGGGATTTTAGTCCAGAAATATGCAGTCATAAATGAAAAAAGCATGGTGAAAAAACCAACTTTCATTTAAAATAACTAGTGGGTATTTTGCTTGAGAAAAAAAATATATGATGAGTAATATTTATGCTATGAAAGGTCTTGTAGACACAAACAGCACACTAAATGTAAAGGTGATTGGCCAATAGGAAAGACAGGAAAGCAATAAGAAATGTAGAACATCTTACTTGGCATTTAAATGAATATAAATAGCTTACATTACCATCATAAGAAGAACTGATGTTTTTGTAAATGTCAGAATCATTGAATGGATTCAGCGGATAAGGAAAACTCAAAGGAAAAAAGAGGCTTATAAAAGGTGGAAGCAAGTACAGGTGGCCTGGGAAGAATACAGGGATGTTGTCTGGGAAGCTAAGGACCAGGTTAGGAAAGCTAAGGCCCACTTAGAATTAAACTTGGCTAGGGATGTTAAGGATAACAGGAAGGGATTCTATAGGCACATTGCAAATAAAAGACAGACTAGGGACAACGTGAGCTCTTTCTGGAAGCTATTGGAAGAACTGGCTACCCTGGATTTGGAGATGGCTGAGGTTCTTAATGACAACTTTGCCTCAGTCTTCATTGGCAAATGCTCTGACCACACCACCCAAGTCTTGGAAGGCAGAAGCAGGGACTGTGAGAATGAAGACCCTGGGCCCATTGTAGGATAAGATCTGGTTCAAGACCATCTTAAGAACCTGAAAGTATACAAGCCCATGGGATCTGATGAAATCCATCCACAGGTCCTGAAGGAGCTGGCAAATGAAGTTGCTCTCAGCCCACTGCAGATGCAGGTGTAGCAGAACTGGTAGAAGCATGGTATCACATAGCTGGTGTTCTCTCAGGTGTCCGGGTATATCAGGCAGCCGATCTCCGGCTCCATGGCCACGTATTCCACTGGCTGCGGTGGTCTGGAGGGAGCGCGGGATGACAAGCCAGTCCCTCTCACGGCCGCTGCAGCAGTGGGTGTCATGCTAGGAAAGGAAGAGAGAGCACAGCTGTTGTCTGGCCTGACAAGGGGTGGAAGACATGCCCAGGTCCCTCAAGAAGGAAGCCCTCCCAGCTGCCAGGGAGAGGTTTCCCCACGCAGCTAACCTCTACTGCTGTGAGTGGGGTTCCTGGGTGCCCCAGCTGCCTGAACCTAGCAGGCCTGGGGAAAATCCTCCGACAACTCTGGGGTCGGGCACTGAGACCTGCGCTTGAGATCTCCCCAAGCACGACACCAGCGTCAACAGCCTTGCACAACACTCCAGGCCATGCGAGCTCACTCAGCTGGACAGTGGGCACAAGCTTCTGGGTGAGATGTGGCACCTGGATTGAAGCAGTGAGGAACGAGAGATCACAATCAATGCTGATTGGAAGTAGTGAATGACTTCCCTGTTGTGTTGTGCTTGCATGCACAGCATTTGCTTTACCTTTTAAACTGTCTTCATCTCAACCCTGAGTTTTCTGACTTTCCTGATTCTCTCCCCCATCCCTCCGTGTGGGGAAGTGAGCAAGCGGGTGTGTGGTACTCAGTTGCCAGCTGGGGGTTAAACCACGACACCCTGGTACCCAGTAAGAGGACACATGGGAACGGGTCAAGGTTGTGGCCCTCTGTCCTGTCTGCAGTCCCAAACAGGTGACATGCCAAAAAAAAAAACGGGAGAAGCAATGGCAGTTGCAAGGTTGGAGACGGAGGACCAGGAAGCAAGCCTGTGTGAAAGCAACAGCACAGTCATTCTGCTGGGCTCGTGAAGGGCCTCTTTGCTCTGAGCTGAGTGCCATGTGTCTGGCCTGGGTTGCTCAGGGCCTCTTTGTCTCTTTGACTGCCTTGGCAGGCCCCATGGCAGCCAGAGCAGGGCAAAGAGACGCTGCCTGAGCAGAGGGCTAGGCCCCATGGAGGAGGCCAGAAGGGCCAGATGGCTCGTCTCCATGGCAAAGGCAGCCTTCCGGAGAGCTGGGCCAGACCCCATGGCAGCCTGCGCATGGCACAGGAGCCCTGTGCAGCCATCATGCCCGAGTAGGGGCATAGAGGCTCTGCATGAGCGGTGTGCCAGGCTCCACGGCATTCCAAAGGGTGCTCAAGGGCTCCCCCCGCACCCGAATGAGAGCTCAGCTGCAAGGCCACATGGCCCTTGGGGGCCCTGCAGTTTTGGAGTCCAGCGAGAGGGATTCAGCAAGTCCATAGGGCAGCCCCCATGACACTCAAATGGGCAGAAGGAGGTCCTCAAAGACCTGTGGGCAGGGCCCCACTGGACATGAATCAGGGCTTAGGGGACCTGCACAGGAAAGAATCAGGCACCATAGCACACCAGTCAAGGAAAAGAGATCCTGAAAACTTGCAGTGCGAGGATCCATGGCACTGAAATGGGAAGAAAGTCCCCTGCAAGAGCTGGGGCCTGGGTGCCAAGCCACTTTGCTCCGTGGAAAGAGACCCTGCAAGGGCAGGGGACTAAGTCCCATGGCACTTGAGTGAGATTTATGGCAGAGAGATGCTGCATGAGCAGTGGGCAAGGCTTCCTGATGCTCCAAGGGCCCATAACACTCGCAACATGGCAAAGAGGACCTGGCGGAGCAGAGCAGGAGGCTCCATGTTACTTTTACCTGGGAAAGGGCCTCTGTGAGAGCAGAGCACCAGGCGCCATGGGGCTTCAATTTGGAAAAAGAGGCCTGGCAAGATCAGAGGCCTGAGTCCCCTGGCTCTTGAATAAGGGGTTCCAACAAGACCAGTCATGCAGTTTCAGTGGTGCTCAAGTCAGAGCAGAAGTGTTTCAAAACCAGGGTTCCCCACCCAGTAAGCAGGGAGACAGTTAACACACAGAGTGGGGTTACTTGTTTATTCCATGTCTACAGAGAAGTGGGTGCTAGGTGGTAATTCTGCAAAGCCAGTACACACTCAGCCTAGCAGCTGTCTGCTTTCATGAGTTTTAAACAGTGATGATACAGGGTTTCTGTGTATGTAACAGCCTGTATCTATAGTCATGCTCTCATCTCAGTTTAAAGGCACAGTGTATATGCAATTTACTTGGCCTGATCCATGGGTAAGAGTCTCTACAGGCCAGGGTCTCTTATCTCAGGGGGTGTGCTTTTTAGTATGATAACGAACCAAGTTTCTTTAAGAACAGTTATCTTCCGTTTTGTTAGGCTTTTCAAAACTGCTTCTGCCTTCCTAATCTTTCTGATGTTGGTTGTTACTCTTCTGATCCAGGTGGCTCATATATCAGTTTTCTACCTCTCCTTGAGGTCTGCAAGCTTTCAAGGAAACCTTATTTTTCCTTTCTACATGCAATTCTGAACTCAAGACATTCAAGCTTTCCCACACATAGTCCCTTAGCAAATCTTCACTTCTGCATCGCTGGAGAGCAAAAGCACCTTCAGGACCAGAGGGCCAGGCTCCATAGTACTCAAATGAGGGGGAAGAGCTCCTGCAAAAGCAGGAGGCGTGTTTCTCTGGTGCTCAAATGATGTCCTGGCCCTGTGGCCTTGCAGGGTGAGGATCCATGGCACCCTGCTGAAGGGAAAGGGGCTTGGCAAGAGCAGAGGGCCAGGCCCCATGGTTGCTGACACTGCCTACCACTGAGTTTAATCAAGCTCTTGAGTTATGTTGCGTTTTAAGTGGAGATAGAAGGAGAGGGGTTTGCATCTTCTGTGCTTCTCTCTGCTTCGGTGAAAAGAGCTGGTGCACCCAGATATGTAGCTGGCACTCTGGCTCTTTTTCCTCTACTCAGAGCTCTTCTACAGGTCATCTAACACAATCCACCTGCTCCAGCAGGGCTACTGTTGTGGTTTAAGCCCCTCAATAACTCACGCAGGCGCTCTCTCACTCATTCCCCCCTCTTTCTTCCCCCAGTCCCGGGGGGATGGGGAGAAGAATCAAAAGAATGCAACTCCTGCTGGTTGAGATAAGAACAGTTTAGTAACTAAGGTATAACACGAATCACTACTGCTACTACCAATAATAATACAAGGAAAATACAAAGAAAGAGAATACAGCTGCTCACCACCCGATATCAACCTGGCCACACTGTGCACCCCGCAGTGCACCTCCCACCCTTCCGGGTCTCTGCTCTCCATTTTTACATCCTGGGCATGACGTGCTGTGGTTTGGAATAACCTCTTTGGTCAGTTTGGGTCAGGTGTCCTGTCTCCACTTCCTCCCGGCTTCCCTTCCTCCCTGGCAGAGCATGAGACTCAGAAAGTCCTTGGTCAGATCGAAACATTACCAAGCAGTACCTGAAAACACTGGTGTTATCAGTGCAGTTCCCAGGCCCAAAATCAAAACCACAGCATTGCACCAGCTACCAAGAAGGAGAAAAATGACTGCTGCTGCTGAACCCATGACAGCCACCCAGAGTCAGCTGCCCAGAAACGGGTCCTGGTGGCTTTTGAGAGCAAAAGAGACTTCACAGATTCTCTGGGCAACATGTTCTAGTGTTCCATCACCCTTACAGTAGTGAAGTTCTTCCATATGTTCAGGTGGAACCTCCTGTGCTGTCCCAGGAAAGGTGAGAGAATGGCTCATCCTGGAGGCCACATTAAGGCACATGGAAGACGAGAAGGATGGCTTATGTTCAGCTAGGTGTCCACCCCTCAACCTTTCTCTGTCAAGCTGCTTTCCAGCCAGCCCGCAGTGTGTGCTGTTTGCTGATGCTTGGGGTTGTTCATCCCAAGTGCAGGACTTTGCACTTTACCTGGTTGAACTTCTGGGGGCTCCTGCCGCGCTGCGCTGCAGCACCCCCTGTCACAAGAGGCCAACCCCAGTGTCCATAGGTCCTGGGGGACACATGAGAAAACAGCAGCCATAGCACCAGAAGAAGGGGGAGAAAGCAGCACAGGTTGGGATAGCAATGCACAAGGCATTGATAGTAATACAGAGATTCTTTCTACAGCTTTGATGCTTTAATTTTTTTATTAAATATTAGGTGATAAACAGATTTGGCAGCTGAGACCACAAGGGGCTGGTGTGTGCCCTAGTTGGTGTGTGGCCCATCATCCCCTATTAAGCTGTCCCCTAAGGCACCTTCCCAGCATCACTGATGACAGGGTGCCTTCCTGAGGGACTTGGAAGGGTCCTGAGATCTGTTGGCCCTCCTCTCTGGGGCTCTTTGGGGCCTCCCAGGGCAGTGCTTGCTGCCCCAGCTGTATGTGGAGGGCCCTGGCACTACCTCTGCAGGTTCCTTCTGGGCCTCCTCTTGCCCCCCCGTGGGTGGGAATGGGGGCAGAGAAGGGGCTGTCTGGACTCTCACGAAGCACTGGGCTGGGGGCAGGAGACCCCCATCAAGATTCAGCGGGGCTGGGGGCCACTGTGGGGCTGTCCTCCTGTCTCCCGGCAGCATGGGTGTCCTCCAGGCGCAGGCGACGTCGGGCCTCCCCGCTGCAGAGGTTCACGACATTCTCAATGAGGTGCTGGACAAAGCTCCTTGTGTGCCTGCCCAGGGAGCCCCGCAGCAGCTGGATCAGAGCCCCCGCATCCAGCCCAAAGTACCGAAGGCTGGATGTGACGAGGCTCTGTGCTGCTGCCGCTTCCTGGGCACTCCCCAAGAGCTGCCCCAGCTCCTGCTGCAGCCAGGGCAGCAGGGGCTGGAGGACAGCAGGGTAGACACGGAACAGGGATGCCCAGACATAGGCATGGAAGCCACCCACTGGAGCCAAAGGCAGTGGCCCTGCCCCTGCTGGTCGGGGTGATGATGGGTGCTGGAGGTGTTGGCTGGATGGATGTTCTCCAGCTGCTCCTGCCAGCTGGACAGTGCCAGCTGGCACTGGTGGTGCTGCAGGTGGTGGGATGATGTGCTCCTCAAAGTCGTCATCCCCCCTCACTGAGTGCAAAATGGAGCTCACCCTCCACTTGCAGAGGGGGCACTCGGGCTTACTCTCAGCCCATCGCAGGATGCAGGTGTAGCAGAACTGGTGGAGGCACGGCATCACGTAGCTGGTGTCCTCGAAGCTGTCCAAGCAGATTGGGCAGCGGGTCTCCAGCTCCGTGGTCATGGAGGGAGACTGTTGTCTGGCCTGACGAGGGGTGGAAGACATGCCCAGGTCCCTCAAGAAGGAAGCCCTCCCAGCTGCCAGGGAGAGGTTTCCCCACGCAGCTAACCTCTACTGCTGTGAGTGGGGTTCCTGGGTGCCCCAGCTGCCTGAACCTAGCAGGCCTGGGGAAAATCCTCCGACAACTCTGGGGTTGGGCACTGAGACCTGCGCTTGAGATCTCCCCAAGCACGACACCAGCGTCAACAGCCTTGCACAACACTCCAGACCACGCGAGCTCACTCAGCTGGACAGTGGGCACAAGCTTCTGGGTGAGATGTGGCACCTGGATTGAAGCAGTGAGGAACGAGAGATCACAATCAATGCTGATTGGAAGTAGTGAATGACTTCCCTGTTGTGTTGTGCTTGCATGCACAGCATTTGTTTTACCTTTTAAACTGTCTTCATCTCAACCCTGAGTTTTCTGACTTTCCTGATTCTCTCCCCCATCCCTCCGTGTGGGGAAGTGAGCAAGCGGGTGTGTGGTACTCAGTTGCCAGCTGGGGGTTAAACCACGACACCCTGGTACCCAGTAAGAGGACACATGGGAACGGGTCAAGGTTGTGTCAGGGGTGGTTCAGACTTCACATTAGGAAGCAATTCCTTACCGAGAGTGTGGCCAAACACTGGAACAGGCTCCTAGAGAGGGAGTTGGTGCCTCAAGTCTGTCACCATATAAAAGGCATTAGGACAGTGCCCTTAGTAACATGCTTTAACCTTTGTTCAGCCCTGAAGTGGTCAGGCAGCTGGATCAAATGATGGTTGTATGTTTTCTAACTGAACTGCTCTGTTCTGTTCATTGCTATGACTTCTTGTCATCATATAAGCTCAAACATAACTCAGCACCCTGCCACTGCTTGCTCACTTCCTCCACTTCTTCCCTCCCTACCCCCCCAGCAGTATTTGGAGGAGAATCAAAAGGATGTATACTCCACAGGTTGAGATAAGAACAGTGCAATTACTAAAGTATAATACAAAATTACTGCTACTACCACTAATAGTAATACTAAGAAGGGAAATAAGAATGGTAAATATTATAAAACTCAAAAGGAAAGGGGGGGGGGGGGGGGAAAGAATGAACACAAGTGATGTACAATGCAATTGCTTACCACCTGCTGATCGATATCCAGCCTGCCCCGAGCAGTGATCTGGGCCTTCCAGATGAGCTCCCCAGTTTATATACTGGGAGTGATGACGTGTGGTGGTATAAAATACTCCCTTGGCTAGTTTGTCCTGTCTCTGCTTCCTTACAGCTTCTTGTGCCCCTTCTCACTGGCACAGCATGAGAAACTGAAAAGTCCTTGATCGGGGTAAACATTACTTGGCGACAACTAAAACATCGGTGCGTTATCAGCATTGTTCTCAGGCTAAAGACAAAACACAGCACTGCACCAGCTACTAAGTAGAAAAGTAAGTTACTGCTGAACCCAGGATGCTATCCACCCCTTTTTCCCTGCCATTCATATCATGCTTATCATAAAATGCTCCCACATTTTTCAATGTACCACCGTTTTTTGTCTCTTGATATATACATACACAAAGAGACAGATATCATTCTTTAGTCCATGGACCATCCTATAAAGTTCGTGGAGTTCATTCAGTCAATGATTTTGGGCTTCGTCTCTTGTAACTGTCTTTCAGGGCAGGAAAGACAGTGTGTAGTGTTTGATTGTTGCCTGATGACAACATTGCTGAACTCTCCTGGTCACTGTTGTGCTTGTCTGGTCTCATCAAAGTTCATTCTTTGTTGGGGTGATGATCAGAGGGAAGTCAGGGTCAGTCGATGGTGGCCTAAGGACAGTTCCGCTGCTGCTGGCTTTTCCCTGACTTTATTCTCTCCTGATGATCATGACAGCACATATTTTCTTTTCAAAGCCCAGAGTAGTGGAGGTTGGCATTTAGCTGATGGGCTATAGAAGTGTTTTGTAGCAGGCAACAGCATATAATTGAGTTCAGTGGCTGTTTTCCCCCAAAATTAAATCCCCTTGAGGTACACACTGGGCTTACCCGTCTTCCTGCATTATCCATGCTGGGGCAGAGCAACCTGAGCCCATTGCAGCAGGGGAATTGGTGGTGCCTGGAGGACAGAGCCAGAGGAGAAGGAGCGCAATTGCCCCAGAGGAGCCGGTTCAGCCTGTGCTGCTCCAGCCTGTGAGAGCGGAGTGGTTCTTCCCCTCGGCTGGGGTAGCACAGGGGACTTAGGCACCACAGGAGGCCTGGGCACCACAGGAGGCTTGATATCCATAAGTGGCTTGGAGACCACTGAAGGCTTGGGCACCACAGGAGGCTTGGTGTCCATATGTGGCTTGGAGATCACAGGAGACCTGGGCACCACAGAAGGCTTGGTGTCCATAAGTGGCCTGGGCACCACAGAAGGCTTGGTGTCCATAAGTGCCCTGGGCACCACCACAGGAGCCTTCAGCACCGCAGGTGACTTGGGCACCACAAGGGGCTTGAGCGCCACTACGTGGACAAGAGGCTGGAAGGTGAGGATTCTGGGCTTGGGTTGTTGTTCTTGCAGATGGAGCTTTATTAGCAAGTAGACTTCCACCACCAGCTTCAGCCCCAAGTAGGGAGGGAGAGGCACAATTGCCTGCAGGCATGGAAACAACAGGGTTGGAAAAGAGCTTTAAGATCATCAAGGACAACCATTCCCCACCACTGCCAAGGCCACCACTAACCCATGTCACTGAGGGCCTCGTCTACACAGGTTTTGAACCCCTCAATGGGCAGTGACTCTACTCTCTAGTTCTTCACTGGGCAGCCTCTTTTGGTGCCTGACCACACTTTGGGGAGGAAATTGTTCCTAAAACCAGTTTAAACTTCCCCTGGTGCGGCTTGAGGCCATTTCCTCTTGTCCCATTGCTTGTTCCTTGGGGGCAGAGACCAGCCCCCTCCTGGCTCCATCCTCCTTTTGGGTAGCTGTAGAGAGCAGTGAGGTCCCCCCTGAGCCTTCTCTTCTCCAGACTAAACACCCCAGTTCCCTCAAGCGTTCCTCATCACAGTTGTGCTTCAGGCCCTTCACCAGCTCCATTGCCCTTCTCTGGCCCCCTCCAGCACCTCAGTGTCTCTCTTGTAGTGAGGGGCCCGTAACTGAACATGGGATTTGAGGTGCAGCCTCACCAATGCCCAGTACAGGGGGACAATCCCTGCCCTGGCCCTGCTGCCACACTGGTGCTGGTACAGGCCAGGATGTTCTTGGCCTTCTTGGCTGCCTGGGCACACACTGCTCACGTTGAGGTGGGGAGTGAGGGGGATGCCCACCCCACGGCCCCCCAAGCCCATCTCTGTGTATATGAGGTCAAAGGCACCAGTGAAGCAGCCAGGGTTCTTCTTGTGGTCCAGAACCATGCGCAACATGTCACTCTGGACGGCGGTGTTGAGCTCTCAGGTCACCGCTGAGCAGGGCACCATGGATGGATTGGTGTTGATCTCCAGCAACCAGGGCTGGCAATCCTCCCCAGACATGAAGTCGGCTCCGTAGAGCTCAAAGCTGCCCTTGTGGGAACCCACCACTCCTGGGCACTGCACAGGGCAGCCACCACCACCTCCTTAGTGCCAGGGATGGTCATCTTCTCCCAGGCTTCCGCATGCCCCTCTTGCTGTAGGTAGAGCTCGAACTGCTGACTGGACCAGACCAGGTCATGGGATAGTTTGGGGTGCCGGCCCACAGCCAGCCTCCACCGCTTCTGGATGGTGACACTGCAGAGGTGCCAGGAGCTGCTGTGAGGAGGGCAGGGGCAGGTCAGCAAGGTGCCGGGGCACCGGGTGTGCGAAGGTACCAGGGTGCTGGGGCACCAAGGTAGAGAGCATTTACCAGTGCAGGCTGTGCAGGTAGAAGGGCTGGGAGCAGAAGTGCATGTAGCTGTTACGGCAGAGCTAGATGGAGAAGCAGGTCCCAGCTGGTCACCAGGATCTATTGCCACAGGTCAAACTTGGTGCCCAAGGTGAGCAGCGGCCACTGCACGTACTTCTGTATGACCCATTCTCCCACCTGCATGGAGGGTGCCACACATTTCCCTGCCACGACCAGCACCTCCTCCACCCACTTTGAGCAGGTGATCCCTGAGAGGGGGGAAACACAGTGCTGGTGAGACCCTTCTTCACTGGGGAGCCTGTGCCCGAACCCTCTTTTCCCCTTGGCTTCACCACTATCACAGAGCACAGCCCCAGCTTTGGTGATTCACAGGTTGTGGTCACCCTGCATGCAGGCCTGGGGCAGCTGCCCCCGAAGCTGATGCAGCGGGCACTTGTACTGCTCCCACTGCAGGATGCTGCATGCCAGCCTGGCCTGCTTGGTGCAGGGTGAGTTTTTTGTGCCAGCCTGTCCAGCTGCCTCTTGCAGATATCCAGTGCGGCCCCCAGCAGCTCGGGGGGCAATAGGGGTGCTGGACCTGTGAGGGTGGTATGGGCTGAGGGTCATGGCTCCTGGCAACCCATGGAATGCATGGCTTTGGGTGCGTCAGAATCCTGAGCCACAGTCACAAGCAGAGGCTCAGCCCATAGCCATGGCACTGAGCCTGGGCTCCTCACCATCCCCACCAGGCCCATCTCCACACACTCACCTGCTTCCTTGTCTGGTCACTCTGTCACCCCTGGCATGTTCCCAGCCTTCTCCACAGCCAGTTTGAGCAGGCTGTGAGCAGCTGTCAGCTGGAAATCCTCTGCAAAGGGTTCAAATTGACCTCATCCTGTCCTGCCCAGAGCATGGGGGGACGTGGGACATGGCAGGGGGGCAGAAGGGCAACAGCCCCAGCTCACCAACTAAGGCTTGGTACTCATCCTCAGCTCCCAGCCAGCAGCACCACGGGATGTATGTGGTGGGATTGGCTCAGTGGAACCAGGGCAGGTTTTGGAGATTGAGGCACGGTTCCCATGTGTGGATGGACTAGGGTGACAGTCAGTGCTGGACCCAATGCCACCACCCCTGTTCATTCCCAGCAACACATTTCTGGTGTCTCCAGGCCCTTACCTTGGTGGTGAAGGCCCTGATGCAGGTGAAGTGGTTCACCATCTGGTCCCTCTGCAACTGCCTATAATTCATAGCATTGTACTGGTTGGTCCAGATCAAGGTAGGCATCTGGTCCTGCGCCACAGAGGACTGCGGGAGGAACAGAGAGCACCGGGGTGAGCTGTGGAGTCCCCGTCCCACCATCACTGCCCAGCCCAGGCTGTGCCCTGTGGAGTCCAGTCCTGGCCCTCTCCCCTAACCGTCATGTCGTGGATGCCATCTGAGTACTCTTCATACCAGTGGGCCTCCTCCTCCTCTTCCTTTTCCTCCTCAGGAGGCTCCGTGATCTCCACTGTGGGCTGAGGCCAGCAAGAAACCGACCCTGGCTCTGGATGCAGCGCTGCCTCCCACTGCTTGTCACCATTGTCCTCCTCATCCTCCTCATTCTCCTCCAGCAGCTTCTGAGTCTCCTGCTGCTGACCCCAAGTGGGTGCCCATCCTGACGATGCTGGAGAACTTCTTTGCCTAGCCCCATGCCCGCAGCAGCTTTTGGATGATGGGGTAGAGACCCTGCACCGAGAAGATCTTCTTCTCCTGGGGAGGGATGCAAATGCTCAGCCATAAATGCAACATATGTCCATGGCATGTTGGTCTGTGTGTGCTTGTAATCAGGCTCCCATGTTGATGGCTGCCTCCACATGGTGCCTGGCCCTCCTCAGCATCTCCATGTTCTGGAAATGAGTCCCGTTGTCTGACTCAATTCTTTCTGGGGTGCTGTGTTGCCACAAGAGTTGTTTGTCAAGGCCCAGGACAGTGTTCCAGGCAGTGGCGTGGGGCGGAGCATATGTTTCCAGCCATCCAGTGGTTGCTTCCACAATGGTAAGCGCATGGCGCTTGCCTTGAAGGGCCTGTGGGAGTGTGATACAGTCAATCTGACAGCCCCCCCCGTATTTGTACTTCACCCATCGTCCTCCATACCAGAGAGGCTTCAACTACTTGGCTTGCTTAATTGTTAGCACATGTTTCACATTCGTGAGTAACCTGGGCAACAGTGTCCATTGTTAAGTCCGCCCCTCGATCATGAGCCCATCTGTATGTTGCATCTCTGCCTTGATGGCCTGAACTTCCATGGGCCCAGTGGACTAAAAATAATTTACCTTTATTTTGCCAATCTAAATCCACCTGAGCCACTTCAATCTCAGCAGCTTGATCCACTTGATGGTTGTTCTGGTGTTCCTCAGTGGCCCTGCTCTTGAGTACAGGAGCATCTACTTGGTGTACCTTCACCATCAGGTTCTACACCCAGGCAGCGACACCTTGCCACAATGCAGCAGCCCAGATGGGTTTACCTCTGCGTTGCCAGTTGCTCTGCTTCCATTGCTTCAGCCACCTCCACAGGGCATTTGTCACCATCCACGAGTCAGTATAGAGATAAAGTACTGGCCACTTTTCTCGTTCAGCAATGTCCAAGGCCACCTGGATGGCTTTCACCTCAGCAAACTGACTCGATTCACCCTCTCCTTCAGCAGTTTCTGCAAAGATTCATAGGGGACTCCATACAGCTACCTTCCATCTTCAGCGTTTTCCATGCCATGACAGGACCCATCAGTAAACAAGGCATATTGCTTTTCACTTCCTGGCAATTTATTATATGGTGGTGTCTTGGTTTAAGCTCAGCCAGCAACCCAGAACCACCAGCTGCTCACTCACTCCCTCCACACCTTGCTCCCCCACTCCCAGAGGGATGGGGAGGAGAATTGAAAGAATGTAACTCCCACAGGTTGAGATAAGAACCACTGCTGCTACCACCAATAATAATAACAACCGCTCACCGCCCACTGACCGATACCCAGCTTGACCTGAGCAGCAATCTAACCCTTCCAGGTAGCTGCCCCCTGTATACATACTGGACATGACGTGCTGTGGTGTGGAATGCCTCTTTGGTTAGTTTGGGTCAAGTGTCCTGTCTCTGCTTCCTCACGGATTCCTCTCCTCCCTGGCAGACCATGAGACTCAGGAAGTCCTTGGTCAGACTAAACATTACCTGCAACAACTAAAAACGCTGGTGTTATCAGTGCTGTTTCCCGGCTGAAGGTCAAAACCACAGCACTGCACCAGCTACTAAGAAGGAGAAAAATGACTGCTACTGCTGAACCCAGGACAGGTGGGGCCCCTTCAGCATGTGTCTCCTCCTCCTCTAGTGACATTCCAAAATCTTTGCCCTCTGGCCAGTCCATGATGACTTCTAGAATTGATCATTGGCCATTTCCGGGCAATTGCTGAGGTGACTAGCTTGAGAGAGAACGCCTTCAGCGCCTGACTGGGGGGAGGCTCTGCATCCAGGAGCTTCAACTTGGAGCAGCAACAGGCACTGAGGGAGCCTCAAGTCCTTGACAGGGCTCGCCTAGGAGCCAGCAGCTCAGCGGAAGTGAGCAGCTGACTCAGAGGGGGCGGCGCCAGGAGGAACGGCACCAGCCCTAACTGGTTAAAAACCTGCCCCAGGGAGTGCGAGCAACCAGAAGAGTGGCGAACAGGGCAGCCAAACAGGGTGGGTTGGAGGCAGTTTGCATGGCCTGTAGGGAAGGGACCAAGGGAACGGGGGCAGAGTGTTGTCAGCAGTGCATGACAGGAGGCTGACAGACAGCGGCAAGAGTTGAAACTAGAGAGGTTTGTACTGGAGATACAGGGTTGGGGTAGTGTGAAATCACTCTCAGGGTCATTAATCAATGTAGTGATTTGCCCCAAAAGGCTGTGAAATCCCCTGAAACCTAGGTTTTTATCTGGGGCCAGCAGCAGATCTTGGTGCCAAACTCAGCAGCTACCTTCTGTCTCTCTCTTCATCTTGTGTGCAATGAAAAGCTGTGGCTGCTCCAACCGTGTAAGCATTCAACGCCAGGTTGGATGGAGCTTTGAGCAACCTGGTGTAGTGGTAGGTGTCCCTACGCATGGCAGGGGGGTTGGAAATGTATGAACTTTAAGGTCATAGAATCATAGAATCATAGAATAGTTAAGGTTGGAAAGGACTTTAAGATCATCTAGTTCCAATACCCCTGCCATGAGCAGGGACACCTCCCACTAAACCATGACACCCAAAGCTCTGTCCAACCCAGCCTTGAACACCGCCAGCGATGGAGCATTCACAGCTTCCGTGGGCAACCCATTCCAGTGCCTCACCACCCTTACGGTAAAGAATTTCTTCCTCATATCCAACTTAAAGTTCCCCTGTTTCAGTTTGAACCCATTACCCCTTGTCCTATCACTACAGTCCCTAATGAAGAGTTCCTCCCCAGCATCCCTATAGGCTCCCTTCAGATACTGGAAGGCTGCTAGGAGGTCTCCATGCAGCCTTCTCTTCTCCAGGCTCAACAGCCCCAGTTTTCTCAGCCTATCTTCATACGGGAGGTGCTCCAGTCCCCTGATCATCCTCGTGGCCCTCCTCTGGACTTGTTCCAACAGTTCCGTATCCTTTTGATGTTGAGGACACCAGAACTGCACACAATACACCAAGTGAGGTCTCACAAGAGCAGAGCAGAGGGGCAAGATCACCTCCCTCAACCTGCTGGTCAAGCTCCTTTTGATGCAGCCCAGGATACGGTTGGTTTTCTGGGCTGCAAGCGCACACTGCCGGTTCATGTTCATTTTCTCATCAACCAACACCCCCAAGTCGTTCTCCACAGGGCTGCTCTGAATCCCTTCTCTGCCTAACCTGTCTGTGTGCCTGGGATTGCTTTGACCCAGGTGTAAGACCTTGCATTTGTCATGGTTAAACTTCATCAGGTTGGCATCAGCCCACCTCACAAGCATGTCAAGGTCCCTCTGCATGGCATTCCTTCCCTCCAGCGTATCAACTGAACCACACAGTTTGGTGTCATCGGCAAACTTGCTGAGGGCACACTCAATCCCACTGTCCATGTCACTGACAAAGATGTTGAATAAGACTGGTCCCAACACCAATCCCTGAGGGACACCACTCGTTACTGGTCTCCAGCTGGACATTGAGCCATTGACCACAACTCTTGGCGTGCGGCCATCCAGCCAGTTCTGTATCCACTGAGTGGTCCACCTATCAAATTGATGTCTCTCCAATTTAGAGACAAGGATGTCATGTGGGACAGTGTCTGTCAAATGCTTTGCACAAGTCCAGGTAGATGACATCAACTGCTGCATACCCCTGTCCATCAGTTCCGTAGCCCCATCATAGAAGGCCACCAGATTGGTCAGGCAGGATTTGCCCTTCGTGAAGCCATGCTGGCTGTCACCAGCCACCTTGTTGTTTTTCATGTGCCTTACCACGCTTTCTAGGAGAATTTGGTCTGTAGTTCCCTTGCTCATCCATTTTCCCCTTCTAGGAAATGGGGGTTATATTTCCCCTTTTCCAGTCGTTGGGGACTTCACCTGACTGCCATGATTTTTCAAATAGGATGGACAGCGGCGTAGCAACTTCATTTGCCAGCTCCTTCAGGACCTGTGGATGGATTTCATCAGGTCCCATGGACTTGTATATGTTCAGGTTCCTAAGATGGTCTTGAACCAGATCCTCTCCTACAGTGGTGGGACCAGGGTCTTCATTCTCACAGTCCCTGCTTCTGCCTTCCAAGACTTGGGTGGTGTGGTCAGAGCATTTGCCAGTGAAGACTGAGGCAAAGAAGTCATTAAGAACCTCAGCCATCTCCAAATCCAGGGTAGCCAGTTCTCCTGATAGCTTCCGGAGAGGGCCCATGTTGTCCCTAGTCTGTCTTGCATTTGCAGTGTACCTATAGAATCCCTTCCTGTTATCTTTCACATCCCTAGCCAAGTTTAATTCTAAGTGGGCCTTAGCTTTCCTAACCTGGTCCTTAGCTTCCCAGACAACATCCCTGTATTCTTCCCAGGCCACCTGTCCTTGCTTCCACCTTTTATAAGCCTCTTCTTTCCTTCAAATTTTCCTCAGCAGCTCCTTATCCATCCAAGGAGGTCTCCTGGCCCTCCTGCTGCACTTCCTTCTAGTTCGAATGTATTGCTCCTGAGCCTGCAGCGGGTAATCCTTGAATATCAACCAACAGCCTTGAGCCCCCCTGCCCTCCAGGGCTATATCCCATGTAAGGCTGTACTGAGCATGCTCCTGAAAAGGCCAAAGTCTGCTCTCTTGAAGTCCAGGGCAGTGAGCTTGCTGCATGCTCTTCTCACTCTTCCGAGGATCTGAAATTCGACCATCTCATCATCTTCAGATCAATAGATCAAGATCAATAGGCTGGTGGAGCTGGTCTGACAAAGAAAGGGAAGAGTGGATTTGGTAGGAGGATTGCCAGACTGGTCAAGGATGCTTTAAACTAGATGTGCTGGGGGAGGGGAACATCATTCCATCCCAACACACCCAGTCAGTTGCCAGCACCTATAATAACCTTTCAGAACAATGTAGAGACATTCCAGTTGCTCCAGCCAAAGAGCCAGCTTCGACTGGAGCTCAGCTCAGATGCCTCTATGCAAACGCCCATAACAAAGAAGAGGAATTAGAGATGAGTGTATGTCTAAGGGGGTATGATATAATAGACATCACAGAAACATGGTGGGATGGCTCCTATGACTGGTGTGCTGGAATGGAAGGTTACAGGCTCTTTAGGAAAGACAGGCCAGGTAGGCGTGGAGGGGGAGTTGCTATTTATGTTAGGGATAGGCTGGAGAATACGGAACTCTGTCTGGGGACAGGTGAGCAGTCGACAGAGAGTTTGTGGGTCAGGGTTAAAGGGAGAACAGCGATGGGAGACATTATTGTGGGGACCTGTTCCAGACCGCCTGACCAAGAGGACTCGGTGGATGAAGCGCTCTATAGACAGATAGGAATAGCCTCACACTCGCAGGCCCTTGCTCTCATGAAGGACTTCAGCCACCCAGATATCTGCTGGAGGGATGGTATGTCCCGACAAAAGCAATCCAGGAAGTTCCTCGATTGTGTGGAAGACAACTTCCTTCTGCAAGTAATAGAGGAGCCGACAAGGAGAGGTGCTATGCTGGACCTTGTCCTCACCAACAGGGAAGGGCTGGTTGGAAATGCGATGCTCCAGGGCAGCCTTGGTTGAAGCAATCATGATCTTGATCTATTGATCTGAAGATGATGAGATGGTCGAATTTCAGATCCTCGGAAGAGTGAGAAGAGCATGCAGCAAGCTCACTGCCCTGGACTTCAAGAGAGCAGACTTTGGCCTTTTCAGGAGCATGCTCAGTACAGCCTTACATGGGATATAGCCCTGGAGGGCAGGGGGGCTCAAGGCTGTTGGTTGATATTCAAGGATTACCCGCTGCAGGCTCAGGAGCAATACATTCGAACTAGAAGGAAGTGCAGCAGGAGGGCCAGGAGACCTCCTTGGATGGATAAGGAGCTGCTGAGGAAAATTTGAAGGAAAGAAGAGGCTTATAAAGGTGGAAGCAAGGACAGGTGGCCTGGGAAGAATACAGGGATGTTGTCTGGGAAGCTAAGGACCAGGTTAGGAAAGCTAAGGCCCACTTAGAATTAAACTTGGCTAGGGATGTGAAAGATAACAGGAAGGGATTCTATAGGTACACTGCAAATGCAAGACAGACTAGGGACAACATGGGCCCTCTCCGGAAGCTATCAGGAGAACTGGCTACCCTGGATTTGGAGATGGCTGAGGTTCTTAATGACTTCTTTGCCTCAGTCTTCACTGGCAAATGCTCTGACCACACCACCCAAGTCTTGGAAGGCAGAAGCAGGGACTGTGAGAATGAAGACCCTGGTCCCACCACTGTAGGAGAGGATCTGGTTCAAGACCATCTTAGGAACCTGAACATATACAAGTCCATGGGACCTGATGAAATCCATCCACAGGTCCTGAAGGAGCTGGCAAATGAAGTTGCTACGCCGCTGTCCATCCTATTTGAAAAATCATGGCAGTCAGGTGAAGTCCCCAACGACTGGAAAAGGGGAAATATAACCCCCATTTCCTAGAAGGGGAAAATGGATGAGCAAGGGAACTACAGACCAAATTCTCCTAGAAAGCGTGGTAAGGCACATGAAAAACAACAAGGTGGCTGGTGACAGCCAGCATGGCTTCACGAAGGGCAAATCCTGCCTGACCAATCTGGTGGCCTTCTATGATGGGGCTACGGAACTGATGGACAGGGGTATGCAGCAGTTGATGTCATCTACCTGGACTTGTGCAAAGCATTTGACAGACACTGTCCCACATGACATCCTTGTCTCTAAATTGGAGAGACATCAATTTGATAGGTGGACCACTCAGTGGATACAGAACTGGCTGGATGGCCGCACGCCAAGAGTTGTGGTCAATGGCTCAATGTCCAGCTGGAGACCAGTAACGAGTGGTGTCCCTCAGGGATTGGTGTTGGGACCAGTCTTATTCAACATCTTTGTCAGTGACATGGACAGTGGGATTGAGTGTGCCCTCAGCAAGTTTGCCGATGACACCAAACTGTGTGGTTCAGTTGATACGCTGGAGGGAAGGAATGCCATGCAGAGGGACCTTGACATGCTTGTGAGGTGGGCTGATGCCAACCTGATGAAGTTTAACCATGACAAATGCAAGGTCTTACACCTGGGTCAAAGCAATCCCAGGCACACAGACAGGTTAGGCAGAGAAGGGATTCAGAGCAGCCCTGTGGAGAACGACTTGGGGGTGTTGGTCGATGAGAAAATGAACATGAACCGGCAGTGTGCGCTTGCAGCCCAGAAAACCAACCGTATCCTGGGCTGCATCAAAAGGAGCTTGACCAGCAGGTTGAGGGAGGTGATCTTGCCCCTCTGCTCTGCTCTTGTGAGACCTCACTTGGTGTATTGTGTGCAGTTCTGGTGTCCTCAACATCAAAAGGATACGGAACTGTTGGAACAAGTCCAGAGGAGGGCCACGAGGATGATCAGGGGACTGGAGCACCTCCCGTATGAAGATAGGCTGAGAAAACTGGGGCTGTTGAGCCTGGAGAAGAGAAGGCTGCATGGAGACCTCCTAGCAGCCTTCCAGTATCTGAAGGGAGCCTATAGGGATGCTGGGGAGGAACTCTTCATTAGGGACTGTAGTGATAGGACAAGGGGTAATGGGTTCAAACTGAAACAGGGGAACTTTAAGTTGGATATGAGGAAGAAATTCTTTACCGTAAGGGTGGTGAGGCACTGGAATGGGTTGCCCACGGAAGCTGTGAATGCTCCATCGCTGGCGGTGTTCAAGGCTGGGTTGGACAGAGCTTTGGGTGTCATGGTTTAGTGGGAGGTGTCCCTGCTCATGGCAGGGGTATTGGAACTAGATGATCTTAAAGTCCTTTCCAACCTTAACTATTCTATGATTCTATGATTCTATGACCTTAAAGTTCATACATTTCCAACCCCCCTGCCATGCGTAGGGACACCTACCACTACACCAGGTTGCTCAAAGCTCCATCCAACCTGGCGTTGAATGCTTACACGGTTGGAGCAGCCACAGCTTTTCATTGCACACAAGATGAAGAGAGAGACAGAAGGTAGCTGCTGAGTTTGGCACCAAGATCTGCTGCTGGCCCCAGATAAAAACCTAGGTTTCAGGGGATTTCACAGCCTTTTGGGGCAAATCACTACATTGATTAATGACCCTGAGAGTGATTTCACACTACCCCAACCCTGTATCTCCAGTACAAACCTCTCTAGTTTCAACTCTTGCCGCTGTCTGTCAGCCTCCTGTCATGCACTGCTGACAACACTCTGCCCCCGTTCCCTTGGTCCCTTCCCTACAGGCCATGCAAACTGCCTCCAACCCACCCTGTTTGGCTGCCCTGTTCGCCACTCTTCTGGTTGCTCGCACTCCCTGGGGCAGGTTTTTAACCAGTTAGGGCTGGTGCCGTTCCTCCTGGCGCCGCCCCCTCTGAGTCAGCTGCTCACTTCCGCTGAGCTGCTGGCTCCTAGGCGAGCCCTGTCAAGGACTTGAGGCTCCCTCAGTGCCTGTTGCTGCTCCAAGTTGAAGCTCCTGGATGCAGAGCCTCCCCCCAGTCAGGCGCTGAAGGCGTTCTCTCTCAAGCTAGTCACCTCAGCAATTGCCCGGAAATGGCCAATGATCAATTCTAGAAGTCATCATGGACTGGCCAGAGGGCAAAGATTTTGGAATGTCACTAGAGGAGGAGGAGACACATGCTGAAGGGGCCCCACCTGTCCTGGGTTCAGCAGTAGCAGTCATTTTTCTCCTTCTTAGTAGCTGGTGCAGTGCTGTGGTTTTGACCTTCAGCCGGGAAACAGCACTGATAACACCAGCGTTTTTAGTTGTTGCAGGTAATGTTTAGTCTGACCAAGGACTTCCTGAGTCTCATGGTCTGCCAGGGAGGAGAGGAATCCGTGAGGAAGCAGAGACAGGACACTTGACCCAAACTAACCAAAGAGGCATTCCACACCACAGCACGTCATGTCCAGTATGTATACAGGGGGCAGCTACCTGGAAGGGTTAGATTGCTGCTCAGGTCAAGCTGGGTATCGGTCAGTGGGCGGTGAGCGGTTGTTATTATTATTGGTGGTAGCAGCAGTGGTTCTTATCTCAACCTGTGGGAGTTACATTCTTTCAATTCTCCTCCCCATCCCTCTGGGAGTGGGGGAGCAAGGTGTGGAGGGAGTGAGTGAGCAGCTGGTGGTTCTGGGTTGCTGGCTGAGCTTAAACCAAGACACCACCATATAATAAATTGCCAGGAAGTGAAAAGCAATATGCCTTGTTTACTGATGGGTCCTGTCATGGCATGGAAAACGCTGAAGATGGAAGGTAGCTGTATGGAGTCCCCTATGAATCTTTGCAGAAACTGCTGAAGGAGAGGGTGAATCGAGTCAGTTTGCTGAGGTGAAAGCCATCCAGGTGGCCTTGGACATTGCTGAACGAGAAAAGTGGCCAGTACTTTATCTCTATACTGACTCGTGGATGGTGACAAATGCCCTGTGGAGGTGGCTGAAGCAATGGAAGCAGAGCAACTGGCAACGCAGAGGTAAACCCATCTGGGCTGCTGCATTGTGGCAAGGTGTCGCTGCCTGGGTGTAGAACCTGATGGTGAAGGTACACCAAGTAGATGCTCCTGTACTCAAGAGCAGGGCCACTGAGGAACACCAGAACAACCATCAAGTGGATCAAGCTGCTGAGATTGAAGTGGCTCAGGTGGATTTAGATTGGCAAAATAAAGGTAAATTATTTTTAGTCCACTGGGCCCATGGAAGTTCAGGCCATCAAGGCAGAGATGCAACATACAGATGGGCTCATGATCGAGGGGCGGACTTAACAATGGACACTGTTGCCCAGGTTACTCACGAATGTGAAACATGTGCTAACAATTAAGCAAGCCAAGTAGTTGAAGCCTCTCTGGTATGGAGGACGATGGGTGAAGTACAAATACGGGGGGGGCTGTCAGATTGACTGTATCACACTCCCACAGGCCCTTCAAGGCAAGCGCCATGCGCTTACCATTGTGGAAGCAACCACTGGATGGCTGGAAACATATGCTCCGCCCCACACCACTGCCTGGAACACTGTCCTGGGCCTTGACAAACAACTCTTGTGGCAACACAGCACCCCAGAAAGAATTGAGTCAGACAACGGGACTCATTTCCAGAACATGGAGATGCTGAGGAGGGCCAGGCACCATGTGGAGGCAGCCATCAACATGGGAGCCTGATTACAAGCACACACAGACCAACATGCCATGGACATATGTTGCATTTATGGCTGAGCATTTGCATCCCTCCCCAGGAGAAGAAGATCTTCTCGGTGCAGGGTCTCTACCCCATCATCCAAAAGCTGCTGCGGGCATGGGGCTAGGCAAAGAAGTTCTCCAGCATCGTCAGGATGGGCACCCACTTGGGGTCAGCAGCAGGAGACTCAGAAGCTGCTGGAGGAGAATGAGGAGGATGAGGAGGACAATGGTGACAAGCAGTGGGAGGCAGCGCTGCATCCAGAGCCAGGGTCGGTTTCTTGCTGGCCTCAGCCCACAGTGGAGATCACGGAGCCTCCTGAGGAGGAAAAGGAAGAGGAGGAGGAGGCCCACTGGTATGAAGAGTACTCAGATGGCATCCACGACATGACGGTTAGGGGAGAGGGCCAGGACTGGACTCCACAGGGCACAGCCTGGGCTGGGCAGTGATGGTGGGACGGGGACTCCACAGCTCACCCCGGTGCTCTCTGTTCCTCCCGCAGTCCTCTGTGGCGCAGGACCAGATGCCTACCTTGATCTGGACCAACCAGTACAATGCTATGAATTATAGGCAGTTGCAGAGGGACCAGATGGTGAACCACTTCACCTGCATCAGGGCCTTCACCACCAAGGTAAGGGCCTGGAGACACCAGAAATGTGTTGCTGGGAATGAACAGGGGTGGTGGCATTGGGTCCAGCACTGACTGTCACCCTAGTCCATCCACACATGGGAACCGTGCCTCAATCTCCAAAACCTGCCCTGGTTCCACTGAGCCAATCCCACCACATACATCCCGTGGTGCTGCTGGCTGGGAGCTGAGGATGAGTACCAAGCCTTAGTTGGTGAGCTGGGGCTGTTGCCCTTCTGCCCCCCTGCCATGTCCCACGTCCCCCCATGCTCTGGGCAGGACAGGATGAGGTCAATTTGAACCCTTTGCAGAGGATTTCCAGCTGACAGCTGCTCACAGCCTGCTCAAACTGGCTGTGGAGAAGGCTGGGAACATGCCAGGGGTGACAGAGTGACCAGACAAGGAAGCAGGTGAGTGTGTGGAGATGGGCCTGGTGGGGATGGTGAGGAGCCCAGGCTCAGTGCCATGGCTATGGGCTGAGCCTCTGCTTGTGACTGTGGCTCAGGATTCTGACGCACCCAAAGCCATGCATTCCATGGGTTGCCAGGAGCCATGACCCTCAGCCCATACCACCCTCACAGGTCCAGCACCCCTATTGCCCCCCGAGCTGCTGGGGGCCGCACTGGATATCTGCAAGAGGCAGCTGGACAGGCTGGCACAAAAAACTCACCCTGCACCAAGCAGGCCAGGCTGGCATGCAGCATCCTGCAGTGGGAGCAGTACAAGTGCCCGCTGCATCAGCTTCGGGGGCAGCTGCCCCAGGCCTGCATGCAGGGTGACCACAACCTGTGAATCACCAAAGCTGGGGCTGTGCTCTGTGATAGTGGTGAAGCCAAGGGGAAAAGAGGGTTCGGGCACAGGCTCCCCAGTGAAGAAGGGTCTCACCAGCACTGTGTTTCCCCCCTCTCAGGGATCACCTGCTCAAAGTGGGTGGAGGAGGTGCTGGTCGTGGCAGGGAAATGTGTGGCACCCTCCATGCAGGTGGGAGAATGGGTCATACAGAAGTACGTGCAGTGGCCGCTGCTCACCTTGGGCACCAAGTTTGACCTGTGGCAATAGATCCTGGTGACCAGCTGGGACCTGCTTCTCCATCTAGCTCTGCCGTAACAGCTACATGCACTTCTGCTCCCAGCCCTTCTACCTGCACAGCCTGCACTGGTAAATGCTCTCTACCTTGGTGCCCCAGCACCCTGGTACCTTCGCACACCCGGTGCCCCGGCACCTTGCTGACCTGCCCCTGCCCTCCTCACAGCAGCTCCTGGCACCTCTGCAGTGTCACCATCCAGAAGCGGTGGAGGCTGGCTGTGGGCCGGCACCCCAAACTATCCCATGACCTGGTCTGGTCCAGTCAGCAGTTCGAGCTCTACCTACAGCAAGAGGGGCATGCGGAAGCCTGGGAGAAGATGACCATCCCTGGCACTAAGGAGGTGGTGGTGGCTGCCCTGTGCAGTGCCCAGGAGTGGTGGGTTCCCACAAGGGCAGCTTTGAGCTCTACGGAGCCGACTTCATGTCTGGGGAGGATTGCCAGCCCTGGTTGCTGGAGATCAACACCAATCCATCCATGGTGCCCTGCTCAGCGGTGACCTGAGAGCTCAACACCGCCGTCCAGAGTGACATGTTGCGCATGGTTCTGGACCACAAGAAGAACCCTGGCTGCTTCACTGGTGCCTTTGACCTCATATACACAGAGATGGGCTTGGGGGGCCGTGGGGTGGGCATCCCCCTCACTCCCCACCTCAACGTGAGCAGTGTGTGCCCAGGCAGCCAAGAAGGCCAAGAACATCCTGGCCTGTACCAGCACCAGTGTGGCAGCAGGGCCAGGGCAGGGATTGTCCCCCTGTACTGGGCATTGGTGAGGCTGCACCTCAAATCCCATGTTCAGTTACGGGCCCCTCACTACAAGAGAGACACTGAGGTGCTGGAGGGGGCCAGAGAAGGGCAATGGAGCTGGTGAAGGGCCTGAAGCACAACTGTGATGAGGAACGCTTGAGGGAACTGGGGGTGTTTAGTCTGGAGAAGAGAAGGCTCAGGGGGGACCTCACTGCTCTCTACAGCTACCCAAAAGGAGGATGGAGCCAGGAGGGGGCTGGTCTCTGCCCCCAAGGAACAAGCAATGGGACAAGAGGAAATGGCCTCAAGCCGCACCAGGGGAAGTTTAAACTGTTTTAGGAACAATTTCCTCCCCAAAGTGTGGTCAGGCACCAAAAGAGGCTGCCCAGTGAAGAACTAGAGAGTAGAGTCACTGCCCATTGAGGGGTTCAAAACCTGTGTAGACGAGGCCCTCAGTGACATGGGTTAGTGGTGGCCTTGGCAGTGGTGGGGAATGGTTGTCCTTGATGATCTTAAAGCTCTTTTCCAACCCTGTTGTTTCCATGCCTGCAGGCAATTGTGCCTCTCCCTCCCTACTTGGGGCTGAAGCTGGTGGTGGAAGTCTACTTGCTAATAAAGCTCCATCTGCAAGAACAACAACCCAAGCCCAGAATCCTCACCTTCCAGCCTCTTGTCCACGTAGTGGCGCTCAAGCCCCTTGTGGTGCCCAAGTCACCTGCGGTGCCGAAGGCTCCTGTGGTGGTGCCCAGGGCACTTATGGACACCAAGCCTTCTGTGGTGCCCAGGCCACTTATGGACACCAAGCCTTCTGTGGTGCCCAGGTCTCCTGTGATCTCCAAGCCACATATGGACACCAAGCCTCCTGTGGTGCCCAAGCCTTCAGTGGTCTCCAAGCCACTTATGGATATCAAGCCTCCTGTGGTGCCCAGGCCTCCTGTGGTGCCTAAGTCCCCTGTGCTACCCCAGCCGAGGGGAAGAACCACTCCGCTCTCACAGGCTGGAGCAGCACAGGCTGAACCGGCTCCTCTGGGGCAATTGCGCTCCTTCTCCTCTGGCTCTGTCCTCCAGGCACCACCAATTCCCCTGCTGCAATGGGCTCAGGTTGCTCTGCCCCAGCATGGATAATGCAGGAAGACGGGTAAGCCCAGTGTGTACCTCAAGGGGATTTAATTTTGGGGGAAAACAGCCACTGAACTCAATTATATGCTGTTGCCTGCTACAAAACACTTCTATAGCCCATCAGCTAAATGCCAACCTCCACTACTCTGGCTTTGAAAAGAAAATATGTGCTGTCATGATCATCAGGAGAGAATAAAGTCAGGGAAAAGCCAGCAGCAGCGGAACTGTCCTTAGGCCACCATCGACTGACCCTGACTTCCCTCTGATCATCACCCAACAAAGAATGAACTTTGATGAGACCAGACAAGCACAACAGTGACCAGGAGAGTTCAGCATGTTGTCATCAGGCAACAATCAAACACTACACACTGTCTTTCCTGCCCTGAAAGACAGTTACAAGAGACGAAGCCCAAAATCATTGACTGAATGAACTCCACGAACTTTATAGGATGGTCCATGGACTAAAGAATGATATCTGTCTCTTTGTGTATGTATATATCAAGAGACAAAAAAACGGTGGTACATTGAAAAATGTGGGAGCATTTTATGATAAGCATGATATGAATGGCAGGGAAAAGGGGTGGATAGCATCCTGGGTTCAGCAGTAACTTACTTTTCTACTTAGTAGCTGGTGCAGTGCTGTGTTTTGTCTTTAGCCTGAGAACAATGCTGATAACGCACCGATGTTTTAGTTGTCGCCAAGTAATGTTTACCCCGATCAAGGACTTTTCAGTTTCTCATGCTGTGCCAGTGAGAAGGGGCACAAGAAGCTGTAAGGAAGCAGAGACAGGACAAACTAGCCAAGGGAGTATTTTATACCACCACACGTCATCACTCCCAGTATATAAACTGGGGAGCTCATCTGGAAGGCCCAGATCACTGCTCGGGGCAGGCTGGATATCGATCAGCAGGTGGTAAGCAATTGCATTGTACATCACTTGTGTTCATTCTTTCCCCCCCCCCCCCCCTTTCCTTTTGAGTTTTATAATATTTACCATTCTTATTTCCCTTCTTAGTATTACTATTAGTGGTAGTAGCAGTAATTTTGTATTATACTTTAGTAATTGCACTGTTCTTATCTCAACCTGTGGAGTATACATCCTTTTGATTCTCCTCCAAATACTGCTGGGGGGTAGGGAGGGAAGAAGTGGAGGAAGTGAGCAAGCAGTGGCAGGGTGCTGAGTTATGTTTGAGCTTATATGATGACAAGAAGTCATAGCAATGAACAGAACAGAGCAGTTCAGTTAGAAAACATACAACCATCATTTGATCCAGCTGCCTGACCACTTCAGGGCTGAACAAAGGTTAAAGCATGTTACTAAGGGCACTGTCCTAATGCCTTTTATATGGTGACAGACTTGAGGCACCAACTCCCTCTCTAGGAGCCTGTTCCAGTGTTTGGCCACACTCTCGGTAAGGAATTGCTTCCTAATGTGAAGTCTGAACCACCCCTGACACAACCTTGACCCGTTCCCATGTGTCCTCTTACTGGGTACCAGGGTGTCGTGGTTTAACCCCCAGCTGGCAACTGAGTACCACACACCCGCTTGCTCACTTCCCCACACGGAGGGATGGGGGAGAGAATCAGGAAAGTCAGAAAACTCAGGGTTGAGATGAAGACAGTTTAAAAGGTAAAACAAATGCTGTGCATGCAAGCACAACACAACAGGGAAGTCATTCACTACTTCCAATCAGCATTGATTGTGATCTCTCGTTCCTCACTGCTTCAATCCAGGTGCCACATCTCACCCAGAAGCTTGTGCCCACTGTCCAGCTGAGTGAGCTCGCGTGGTCTGGAGTGTTGTGCAAGGCTGTTGACGCTGGTGTCGTGCTTGGGGAGATCTCAAGCGCAGGTCTCAGTGCCCGACCCCAGAGTTGTCGGAGGATTTTCCCCAGGCCTGCTAGGTTCAGGCAGCTGGG